>JAQZBX010003589.1:0-64550 GCA_029593785.1 Cabassous unicinctus | reverse complement strand
GATTCTCTGGAACAATCACCAAAAGAAATGCACTGCTCCTTCTTAAATAAAGTAAAAGTGGAAGATAGAAGGGAAATAGTAGAAAGTTAATTGCAATTTCTAGTAAATAAGCTGCTACAGCATTTCTGAATGTCTTAAACATAATTTTAGAAGAGGTTTTGGGTGGACTCCGTAATATGATGAGTGATAATTAAAGCTCTGAACACCAGTTTTTTTTTGTTGTTTGTTTGTTTTTTGTTTTTTAACACAGAGGATTAATCTTATTCATTGATTTTATTTTATTTTTTTTAGAATTTATTTTATTTACTTTTTACTTTTCTTTATTTATCCCATCTTCCCCCAGGTGGTTCACTAGCCTGTCTGCTCATTGTTTGCTCACCTTCTCCAGGAGGCACAGGAAACCGAACCCGGGACTTCCCACATGAGAGGGGAGTGCCCAACAGCCTGAGCCACATCTGCTCCCCGTGGGCTCTGAGTCCACAGATGCTTGTGGCATCTGCTTGTTGAGGTGGGAGCAGCGTCTAGCTCGTTGGGGAGGGAGGCAGTGTCTGCTCATCTTCTTTTAGGAGGCACCAGGACCAGAACCTGGGACCTCCCATGTGGTAGGCAGGCACCCAAGGGGTTGAGCCACATCCACTTCCCATCATTGATGTTTTTTAAATGTCTTTATTTTTAAAATAATGCTCAAGCTGGTTGGAATTTTGTAAAGCATTCTCACATAAGACTTCAATTACAGATTTTGATAAGCTCCACAAGGTCAGGTATTTGTTTTTTTGTTTTTTTTTGTTTTTGTATTCGTCATTCTTTTTCCAGAGCCTAGAGCAGTGCCTGGTACATGTAGCCATCAAACATTTTTGAATAAATGAATGAACAAATTTTTGGCACTGAGTATTAATGCTAACAGCCTAGAAACAGAGGGAAATGAAGACAATTGTTGTTACTATATCGACACATACTTGTTATTATGTGAACATACACTAATTTGACCATGTTTATGATTATCCAGTGAAGGAAGGTAATGGATGGTGGTGATGATACCACAACATTGTGAATGTAATTAACAGCCCTGAAATATATATCTGAATGTAATTAAAAGGGTAAATGTTAGATTGCCTATATAGTAACAGAATAAACATTTAAAAAAAATCCATGGGGGAAGTGGATGTGGCTTAAGCGATTGGGCTTCTGCCTACCACATGGGAGGTCCCGGGTTCAGTTCCTGGTGCCTCCTGGAGAAGACGAGCTGGTGCAATGGACAGGCACGGTGAGGTGACGCAACAAGATGATGCAACAAAGAGACACAAAGAGGAAAGACAATGAGAGACACAACAAACCAGGGAGCTGAGGTGGCTCAAATGATTGCGTGCCTCTCTCCCACATGGTAGGTCCCTGGTTTGGTTCCCGGTGTGTCCTAAAGAGATGAGCAGACAAGAGAACACACAGAAAATGGACACAGAGAGCAGACAGTGACCACAAACAACGAGGGTGTGTGTGTGAATAAATAAATAAAATAAATCTTTAAAAAAAATCCATGAAACTATATTACACAATGAACCTTAAGTTAAACTGTGGACTATAGTTAATGGTACAATTATAAAAATGTGCTATAATCAATTGTAACAAATGTTCCACACCAATGCAATGTATTCATAATAGGGAGGTATATGGAAATCCTGTTTTTTATGCATAATTGTTCTGTAAACCTATAACTTCCCTAATAAAGAAAAAAAAAACTAAATAATTAGTGAGCATGAAGAGTGTTTTATAACCATAAGACATAAGCGATGAACTTGGTAAGTTCTTAGTGTTTGAGGGCAAAAACTGCTTTCTTTCCCCTTCTATTTCTTAAGGATCCTTTGGGCCAGGAATGCCTCATATAGGCTCTGTACATAGAAGATTCCTAAAAAGTATCCAGAGGGTGAACATCGTTTCAACACAGTTTAATTTAATCCAATTGCAAATCAACACATTCTTTCCGGCATTGTTTTGCCTGTTGGAATTAAGTCCTCAGGTGGGAAGTGTATGTGTGGAACAGTGTCCTATTCATCTTGTGTTCCCAGTGCATAAGACATGGCCTGGTATACAATAGGACTCAGTCATGTTGGCTGTATGCCTGAATCATATAACAAAGAGTTGAAGGAGAAGAAAAGTCTTTGGATGAGAAACAAGATTGCTGTCTGAATATTTGAAGGCCTAATATGTAGCAAAGGAAGAGCAGAATGAGGACACTTTGTGGATGCTTCCAATAGTTAGATTTTGATTCATCACAAGGAAGAATTGTGTGTCTTAAAATGGATTTGGGAAGCGGGATGCCTCAGAGGATGGTGAATTGGTTAAGAAGTGGCTAGACTCTCAATTAGGAGAGATGATGTGGTGGTGAAGGAAGGAAAGGTATTAACATTTACTAAATGGCTACCATGTGTGTAGACCCATTTTGCAAGCTAGTGTGCCCCTAGCTCTGTCACTAGGAACTGTACCCTAGAGGACATCTGATGTGTATTCCACTTCTGGTAATAGCTCCTGAAGGTTCTTTTGGAGACCATCCCACTCTTTCTAATTCCTTGTGATTTCAGTTGGGCACCCACATTCCTGCAGCTCAAGGGCTGGACAATCAAAGCACTCCATCCTCCTGCCTGCTGTGATTGGGATTTGATCCAAACCAGTCCAGTGACAGTCAATTCTATTTATTGGAAGGGAGTTTAATTTCTGCTGAGATCTCTCTATTGGTAGGATATAAGACTAGAGCACCCATGATCTACAACATGGTAGAATCAGTCTAAGCATGGAAGAAAGCTGAGCCAAGAGGTGGAGAGAAATATGTCGAGGCATGATGTGGTGATATTGCTGGAGTTGGAATAGATAGATAGCTGGTCATTTCATTTAGATGAGCCAAGAGTCCCTCCCTCTTTTTTCTTAAGTCACTTTGAGCCTGGCTTCTGCCACTTGTGATGAAAGGAGTGTTGAGCAATACACTCCCCCTACTGACAGCACCACAGTGTCTGCTGCACGTGTGACCTGACCTCTACATGCTGCCACAACTGATTGGATCATGTGGGGCAGCTCATTTACAAGCTATGAATGAGACCAATTGGCTGCCTCTACTAGGAATGGGGAATTGGGGTACTGTGAGGCCGTGTCAGCCATGGGAACGAAGATTAATGGTCTTGTAAACTCAAGGGCCATGGTGGCCATAATGGCCATGTACAAAATGAAGTGGAGGAAGTGGTTGTTAGAGAGAAGCAAATAGAGCAGATGTGCAAAAAGAAGCAGAGATAAGTAAGCTCAGAGAGAGAGAGAGAGAGAGAGAGAGAGAGACAGACACAAAGACAGAGAGAAACTCTCCTTAAACTGGAAGCCCTGAGGAATTTTTCTTTTCATTTGGGTGTAAGGCACACATTTTCACAATTAGATTATGTAGCTAGTAGTTTGTGGCTTACAGGTTGTCATTTGGTTGCTCATTCGGAAACAATTTGCAGTGAAAATACACACATTGATGTCACTTGGCTGCATTATTATCCTCACTATCTTGTAGATGAGGGTTGTAACATTCATAGAATTTAAGCCACTTGCTCACTGTCATTCATCTTGTAAGTGCCAGAGCCAAGATTCTAGCCAGGTCCGATGGGCTCCAAAGTCCACGTACTTTTCACTAGACCACAATGGAGGCCAAGTCCTCAAAAAGAGCCAGAAGCTTTCCCAGTCTCTAAATTTTGAAAGACATTTCTCATGTGGGGCATTTGAGATTATTGAGGGATGTGGGTGAGGTCCTCAACAGGAGTTTTGCACAAAGGCATAGAAAGTGTTGACATCCTTCTGCAAGGAACCAACAGTAAAAGCCAAGGGCATACTATTACTTTGTGATTCAGGGAGAGCAATTTGATTAGGGGCTAAATTAACATAGTCAAAATATGTGGCCTTCTAGTGGTCTAACTTAATTTATGGATGGCTTGTAGGTTACCATCCAAAAGTGGATGGAAGTTGTCTTTATTTGCCATCAACTCTCCACTGAAGTTTTGGATAGAAACTGGATAGCAGACAGTTCAAGGTCACATTTTCCGACTAAGTCTTGGAGCACTCGTATTTTGAAGAATTTAAGGACAAATCCATAAGTTTAGAAATTGTGATGACAGATGATAGCACACCAAATTGATATACTAAACATCTGCACAGGGAAAACTTGATCTTAAAACCAAAACCCAGAAGAGAAAAAAGTTGCATTCCTTTTCTGATTTTATTTCAAGGTGTTTGGGGAGGGGACACCTCATTTTCCCCCTGTCTTATTTCTTCCCTTGGATTCTTCCAGAGTTCAAGGTATGAGTTCCCTGATTCAACAGGAAAACTCTGGCTGTCTATCAGCTTAGCTGCTCCCTGAGGAATGACAATTCTCTCTGGGTAGTTACACACATATTTCGAGGCTCAGGATTCCATGTGTGTAATCAGTTAAGAGTAACATACATTTCTACCTTTGTCTATAAAACCAAAATCTAAGACATGTAATGAGGCAGAAATCAATTTCAGGGCTACCTAAACCTTCACATCATTGCTTCTGATGAGTATCATACTGCTAAGGACTCCCCACAAATTATTTTGAAAAATTGCTCTGTGGACCTTGCTGCAACTGTTGTCCTTGGTCTTATTTGTGTGTTACCTTGTTTTTAGTATGTGTGGTATCTTGAATGAAAAATACTAGTTTTACTTTGACTTTTGTTTGGATGGTAAAATCTCAACTATTGGGCTATTACACATGAATCTTTTCTATTTTCAGTTCAGAACTTCATCCCCAATTTGGAAAATACAAGTAATTTAAGAGAAGTGCTATAACTTAGATAAATCCAGAGCTGAAGAGAAAGTGTTCTAACCTTAACTCTGCTTCTGAATCAATATATAATTTTAGGTAAATTGTCCAACTTCTCAGCTCTCATTTGTCCAAAAATAAAATACAAGAGAAATATACCCCATTCTTTTGGAGGATGGAGCCATGCTTAAAAATTCTTGGCATATAATATTAAATTGCCCCTGGAAATAGTATAAAAATAACTGCCTTTGAGTCATTTAATCACACACATATCCATATATATATTTAGCTTTTTTAAAAAAAAGATTTATTTTATTTATTTCTTCTCCCCCCTTCCGCATCGCTGTTTTGCGCTCGCTCTCTGCTCTCTGTGTTCTTCTGTGTCTGCTTGTCTTCTCTTTAGGAGGCACTGGGAACTGATCTGGGACCTTCCAGAGTGGGAGAGAGGCCCTCAATCTCTTGCGTCACTTAATCTCTTGGAGCTTCTTATTCTTAGTAAATCCAGGAAATTTGGGCTAGATCTATACTGCCCAAAACAGTAGCCACCAGCTGCATGGGGCTACTGAGTACTTGAAATTTTTAGTTGAGGAACTGAATTTTTTATTCTATTTCATTTTAATTAATTTAAATTTAAATAAGAAACTGAAGTAGTGTAAAATATTTTTCTGTTAAACACAGTTTTATTGTTTTGGTAAGACTATATTTTACTTTAACCATTGAAAAAATGTTTTGCCAAATTATTTAATTCATTTATTTATTAAAAATATCTATTAAGCACCTGTTGTATGCCAGGCATTGTGCTAAGCACTGAGGATTTGATAGTGAGCTGATTCACACGGATGAATCTTCTTTTTTTGTTTCAGATTTCATTTTTTTCCCTATATTGGAGAAATTGAGGGTTTACAGACTAACCATGCACAAAATACTGGATTCCCATGTACCACCCCACCACCAACACTGTGCATTGGTGTGCAACATTTGTTACAATTGATGATAGATAACCATTAAAATTTTAACATCTGAATTGAGATGTGCTATAATTGTAAAATATACAGCATATTTCAAAGACATAATATGAAAAAGACTATAAAATATCTCATTAATTTTTTTACTGATTACATGTTAAAATGAAAATATTTTTGAAATATTGGGTTAAATAAAAATATTATTAAAATTAATTTCACCTGTTTCTTTTTTTTTTTGCTCTTTTTAATGTAGTTACTAGAAAATTTTAAATTATATGTATATAATTGGATGTCTATTGGTCAGTGCTGGGCTAGATAATCTCAGTTGCATCTTTCCATGGTAAAGCCCATTTTTCTGGGTAGCAATTGTGAAGGTTCAGCCCTGAGTGGCTTTGACTATGAGCTTTCAAAGTGGAGAGCTAGGAGATAGAGCCCCACTTGCTAGCTGTGTGACTTTGGGCAAGTTCTTAACTTCACTGGGTCTCAGTTTCTTCATCTGAGGAACTGTTGTTGCAAGGGTAGATGAAATAATATATGTAACGTGTTAAGCCGAGTGCTTGGCAGGCACATTGAAGTAAGTTCTCAACAGCCTTCCCCCCTCTCTGATGGCAATTTCTACCACCCGTGAGGACCAAAAGAGGAAAGAAGAACATGAGGGCTTCAGCACGAGCACCAGTACTTACAAAGAGCCAAGGTGAGAAAACGGTTGGGGTTTGATCCTTGTTTTGACCCAGATGTCCCCTCTCTAGTCCTGCGTGCTAGTGCCTCTCCTGTCCTTTACTATTTCCCCTTTTGCCCTGACAATCTTCCAATTAGTTTCATTACAGGCCTTTGAAGTTTGCTGCTCTCAGGATGTAGGAATGCTGAAAGACTTAATTCAGACTGGTTTGGGGAAAGAAGACTTGTCGCTCCTCCCTTCACGGGTTTCCCTGTGAGGAGGTGCTTAGATACAGATGGGTAAAAACACTTTTTAGCAGGTGTCAATGACATCTTAGTTTGTACTGGCACCCCAAGTCCTCTCCAATACCCTCACCCCAAAAAAGGTCCCCAGGTAAAACGATGAAAAATAAAAAGGGCAAGGGGACTAGAGAACACTTTAGTAATTGGAACAACCCCAACTGTTCAGGGTAACATTTATGACTAAATAAAACTCTAGTTTTATTTAGCTTCATTTAAGCTCTGGGGTCAGAAAAACCTGGGTTTGAATGTTAGTCTTGGTGCTTATTATTGTGTATTCCTGGATAAGCTACAAAAGCCTCAATTTCCTCATCTGATTGTTGGGTATAATACTGCCTACTTCACAGCAGTGTTTAAGGATTAAATGAGACAATACACAGTGCCGGGGGCATAGTAAAGGTTCAGGAAGTGGGAGTTATTATTATTGCTGTTGTTATATTTATTTATTTCAAATTATTATTCAATTGTTATTTAACAAACTCATTTAAAACTAGTTTCTTTTTTTGTTAACAGTTTTCACCTTTTTCCTGATTGCTGTTAAAGCTACTTTATTTCTTTGTTATTTTTGTGTAATGTGTTTACTTTGGTGCTTAAAGCAAATGATTATAATGTAAAGCAGGAGAGAAAATATCCTCACTTGTGACTTGTAACTCAGAATATGATCTCACCTCAGAGGGAAATTTCAGTCAAATGACCTCATGGCTCTGGTCGTTAAAGTGAGACTGTTTCACGTGTCATGTGAGTGTCAAGTGAGGCAACTGAAGTTGTTTGATGTCCTCAGCCCCCTCAGTAAGAACAGAGATGCTTGCAAAGTTCTCATGAACTTGACACTGAGGTTTCCTCTCTAGAAAATGGGAGCAATTAACAGAAAAATTCGAAAGAAAACATTCAACTTCAATCTTTAACACCAAGCAGTTATTGGCAGCTTCCTGGGAAGAAAAAGCAAATGGAAGAACGAGCCCTTGTGTACTCATGAGTCCCCTGTTCTCTGGACTGTGGAGCATTTAAGGTCAGCACCACGCCTGTTGCCTCGTTTGTTACTGCCTGGGATCTGTGCTTTAGGAGTGGGCCTGGAAGCCAAGAAATATCCCTTTGATCTGGCATTAATTGCTTTCCAAAAGTGCTTCCTGATGCATAGGGATGCACCATGCAGGAATGTCTGCTCCCTCAAGTTGGAGAAGCTTGGATATCAAGCAGGATGGGTAAGAGCTATTTTATTACTTGACGAGGTTTCCATGGTCATTTGCACATAACCTTTATTCCTGCACCTGTTACACGTAATTACTCCTTTACAGGGTTGTCATCAACAGGAATATGAACACCTATGATGGTTTGAAACTGTATGAACCCCAGAAAGGTATGTTCTTAAGGTTAATCCATTCCTGTGGACCTGGTAAGTAGGCTCTTTTGGTGACTAGGATCTTAACTTAAGATGTGACCCACCTCATTCAGGGTGGGTCTTAATTCTCTTACTGGAATCTTTTATAAGAGAATGAAATTCAAAGAGAAGAGAAAACAGTGGAAGCAAGAAGTTGGAAACAATGAAACCTGGAAGTGAAGGTAGAGAAGTCCCAGATCAAGGTGTTGACAAGGCTGTGCTTTCTCTCAGTCTGTATTGTTCTGGCTTGCTGCAAACCTTGTAGTTCCTCAACTTGAATCTTTGCCTCCATCACATGGCAATATTCTTGGTTTCCTCCTGTGGCTTTCTCCAACTTCTGGCTTCTACTGGTTTCTAGTTTCCACATCTGGCTTCTCTTTATAAGGCCTCCAGTAACACAATTAAGGCCCATCCTGATTCAGTTTGGCCACACCTAAATAGAATCTTAGAAGATCCTATTTACAAATGAATCCATACCTTGACTGGTAATACATCTTCAAAGGTCCTATTTACAAATGGGTTCACACCCATAAGACCATGGATCAAGATTTAAGAATGTCTTTTGTTGCTGTACATGATTCAATCTATCACAGAGCTCAATAAATATTTTTTGGATGAATGTCACTGGCCTTGCGATTCATTTTGAGTTGATATGCCCCCATTTTCCATTTCAGCTAGTCAATTATCCTAGTATTTTGAGGTTTCCTCTTTCCATCCAGAAAGGTGCTATAGTTTAAATGGAGTTATGCTATTGATGGTTCTTGAGCATCCAGCAAAACTTCTGGAGATGTAAGCTCACCTTAGCCCCTCATGAGAGGGAACGTGGAGTATTCACGTACTTCATGCTGCTGGTGTCTTGCTGGTGGAGGTCACTGGGTCCAGAGGGCTGCTTTACCCACTTTTGATGCTAACGAGCAACTCAGTATCCTTCTAGCCTCATTTTCAATGACACAGATGTGACTTTGGAAAATAAGTTGATTTCTTTAGAATATTAGCATTGAATTTTGGGTCACAGCTGCAGCTAAACTGACCAGAAAGAGATACGTAGTATGTACACGAAGTGGGAATGAATTTGACCTATTTTCCCAATTCCAAGCCTGGAGCTGAGGACTAAGGTTGTGGATGGATTAACTTGGGTTCTGTTATGGATTGACTTGTGTCTCCCCCAAAGATATAGTCATGTTCTAATCCCCAGTCCTGTGAATAGGACCCTATTTGGAAATGGGATCTTGAGATGAGGCCAAATTGGAGTGGGGTGGGCTCTAATCCAATATGAATGTTTTTCTCTTCTTATAGAGGAAATTTGGACAGTTAGAAAGGAAACAGCCACGTGATGGAGGCAGGGATTGAGTTATGCCACAAGGCAATGGGTGCCATGGATTTTGGGCTACCCACCGCCTGAACCCTATGGACTTCCGAGGGAGCAAGTACCTGCTGGCACCTTGATTTTGGAGTTCTAGCCTCCAGAACCATGAGACAATACCTTTCTGTTGTGTTAAGTCCCCTAGTTTGTGACACTTTATTTCACCAGCCCTAGGAAACTGACAGGTTCTTCAGATTTCTTGAACTCATCCTCTAATTAGGAGAAATTTGGCTCAGAATGCTAATGGCACCAGAATGGGGGAAAGCCCTCTCATTTTGCCCCCACCTTGAATTTTTCCAGTTCAGTGGACAAGCAGTTACTGAGCACTCCCTATGTGCCAGACACAGAGTGGCCTTTGGGATTTTCACTTCCTCTGGATCCTTTCCCCTCATGCAGAAGCGTCATGTCCTAGGGGGAAAGTAGAAGTCAAATCTTCCCTACAGTTTTGAAGAAATTGAGCTCTCCAGACCTGAGCTCATCTGATCTGCTTCTTGATCGCTAAAAAGGAATATAAAGGCATTTAGACAATTTTCTCTTGACAAAGTGGCTTTCAAGTTCTGTTGTGTTGCTACAGACCCAAAAGTCATATTTTAGACATCAGCAACTGAATATTGAGTCTTTCTATCTCTTGACGTTCTTGTTGTAAAAATCCTGTCACCCTTCTCCCCACCTAGGTGCCCCAGACAGAGGTATGACTCCAGCTGACTAGAGAGATCATACAGTGGAGATGCAAAAGAGAAAAGCCCACTAAAAATGTTACCCTTGGGGAGTGCATGTAGTTTAAGTGGCTGAATGCCTGCTTTCCATGTACAAGGTCCCGGGTTCGATTCCTGGTACCTCATAAACAAACAAACAAACAAACAAGCCAGCTCTCATTGGGGAGCAGATGTAGCTCAGTGGTTGAGTGCCTGCCTCCCATGTATGAGGTCCTGGGTTCAATCCCCAGTACCTCCTAAAAAAAAAATGTTACCCTTGTTATACCAGAATTTCTGTTGATGAAGAGGCTCAATAAACTCTTCACTTCCCAGAGGACAGAAAAATGATTCAGAGAGAAAATAGAAAGAGACTCAGTCCCAAGGGTTAGGACATGAGGATCTGGTTCTCTCTCAGGCAATTTGTCTTATAGGCTTACATGGATCCCTCCAGAGCTCAGCTACCTCACCCAAAAATGGAAGAGTTGATCTAGATGCATAGCAGGGTGCATAGCAGGGTGCATAGCAAGGTGCATACCAGATTCTGGGAAACCATGCTTCTATAGTTCTCTTCCTGAGCAGCGAATGGAAATATATTGAGCTCACAAATAAAGGACTGGTTTAGAATGAACAGGCCATACTAGCAAACATAATTTAGAGAAGGTAAAGAGTAGATTTTTGCATCTGGCACTTGGAATCTATTCCAGGAATGTGACTTGTGAGGATTTCTTTACAGTTTCTTTGCTTTAACTTAGCAGGGAAATATGGCTTAGACATTTCAGTTTGGATGAATCAGATGGGGTAGTCCGTGAAGCTGATGATGTTTTTGTCCTGGTTTTGTGCAAAGCCAGGCAAGTAATTGTCTGCTTTGAAAATAATCACTGTGTATTGTGTCCTTAAAGGGACACCTGTTTTTTTTTTCTTGCCACCAGAAAGCTAATGGATATCTGGTAATTTAACTTCGCCGATATTGTTAGGTAGTTGTTGGCTTTAATTTATGATTAATAATTGGCACATAGAAAAACTTTGATTTTCTAGCCTATTTGCTTCTTCCTAGATCATTAGGCATATAAGTGGGTAAGTTACATGTACTGCACTCTTCATCACATTTTAGTATGTGACTATGTCAGTTTTTGTAAAGGAAAGCAGAAAATGGGAATGCTTACTTTAATAATTGGTGAAACTTCCTTTTATCTAAATGGTTTAGAAACAGTCTCTTCAAGAAACAAATGACAGAAACTTGACTCCATCTAGCTTCAGCAAAAAGTGAATTTATTGATTCATGTAACAAGGAAGTGCATCTAGGAGTGGATTTGCTTCAAGCATGGCTGGATCAAGGGGTTGAAACATTGTCATCCAGGCAACTTTACTATCTCTGCTATTTTGCCTCTCCTTGTCTTTTCCACAGGCAGATTCCCTTCATGTGGTAGGAAGATGGTGACAATAGCCCTAGGCCCCTAAGTTCTGGTTTAGTCACCCTGTGTGAAAATAGAAGGTCTTTCTCCCATTGTCCCTACATTACCCCCAGAGAACACTTGGATTAGCTCTTCTTGGGCCATGCGTTTATGCTGCAGCCAGAGGGATGGTGCATGTGAGCTGGACAGTCTTGGGTTAAGCACTCATCCCTGTGATGCGGATGGCAGGGCACTATAATGGAAAGGTCACTAGAACACACAGAATGAGGGAAGAGTTTCTCAAAAGAAACCAGAAGGATGTGGTCTCGGTCACCACTATGTAAATCTATTGTTGTAGTGCAAAAAGCAGCCATCGGCAATTCATAAACAAATGTATGTGGCTATGTTCCAATAAAACTTTATTTATGGATCCTAAAAAAAAAAAAAAAAGGAACCAGAAGGGCAGACAAAAGTCATCCTTACCAGAGTCTCACAACAAACTCCCTTCCTGTCCTTCCACTGGATCCTGCCTTTACTTTTGGAATCCCCAGGTTCCTCTGGTGTCTGGAAGCTTTCCTTTATCCTATTCCTCCCCTGATCCATTCTGGCATTCAGGGGCCATAGCACCAATTAAAAAATTAATCCCATGCTGCCCTTTATTCTTTTGGATTAATAAAAACAGCAATATTTTTAAGAAGGAGCCTTCACTCAGTGCCCTGTACAGAGTAGGTGTTTAATAATATTTATTGATTTTGATTTCTTTATTTTTCTTATCAAAAAATGGCAAGACTCTATAGACAGTTTGGTGGTTCTTCAGAAAGTTAAGTATAGAGTTACCACATGACCTGGCAATCCCACTACTAAGTATATACCCAAAAGAATCGAAAGCAGGGACTCAAACAGATATTTGCACACCGATGTTCATAGCAGCATTATTCACAATTGCCAAAACGTGGAAGCAACCCAAGTGTCCATCAACCGATGAATGGATGAACAAATTGTGGTATATACACATGATGGAATATTATTCAGCCGTAAAAAGGAAGACATCGTGTTGAGTGAAATAAGCCAGACACAAAAGGATAAATATCATATGATCTCACTGATATGGAATAATTAGAAAAGCAAACTCATAGAGTCAGAATCTAGAATATAGGTTAGCAGGGGACAGGAAGTTAAGGCTTAAAATGTATAGGGTTTCTGTTTGGAATAACAGAAATGTTTTGGTTAATGGATGGTGATGAATGTCATTAACAGCACTGAAATATATATCTGAATGTGGTTAAAGGGGGAAAGGTTAGGTTGTATATATACATATATATGGTAACAGAATAAAAAAAAAATCCATGGAACTGCACTACCCAGTGAATGCTAAGTTAAACCAAGAACTATAGTTACTCGTGTAATTATGAAAATGTGCTCTCATCAATTGTAATAAATGTTCCACACCAATCTAAGTGTTAATAATAGGGTTGTATATGGAAATCCTATATTTTATGAATTATTGTTCTGTAAAGCCACAACTTCTCTAATAAATAAAAATTTTAAACATGAAAAAATAAAGCTGGCAGGATCCTGGAGGGTATGGATCTGTAATCTGAATGCACAGGGGGCCCAGAGCAGTGGGGAGCTGGTGGTGTGAGCACCGTGGGATACTGGTGGAGGCCTGTTGCCTGGGTAACCATCTGCTCTGGCATAAACTTCTCTGGTGCTCACATAACTTAATTCCAGACAGTAGTTACTAAAACATCATGCAGCAGGGACAAAAATGCTAAAATCCCCATGTCCCCTGCTTTTCACCCACTCCTGCCATCTAAGGAAGATTGAGTATTAGCAGTACAAAGTCCAGGATCTCTCATTGTGCAGATTGGTGGAATAGATAAATGGGAGATTTGGAAGAAGTGAGAGACAAACTGGGAAAGAGGGCTGGAATATTTTGTTGGGGTAAGTGAACAACAAAAAAAGAGAGAGATTGGATGTAGCAATGGTACTGTGTGAAATTGTGAGGAAAGAGAAATGTAGTAAGAATTTTTACAATGCATGTTTTGCATTTTATAGCATGATTTCCTTCTTCACCCCACCCCAATTTTGTTGGTAGTTCAAGTGAATGTTAGAACACTCAGGTTAAAAGTAACAGAAAATATAAGTAAAGGGTCTAAAACAAAAAGGGGATTTATGATGCTTGTAGCTAAAATATTATCAGGTAGCATGATTAGCTTGATTCAGAGATCCTTCATTAAGGGAAAGCTTGTCTAGGATTTCAAACAACATAATCAGAGTTCAATTTCTGTGTAGCTTTTTACTCTGTTGGCCTCATTCTTGGGTTCCAGGAGAAGGTGTTGGAAGAGCTTGAATCTTCTTTGTTTCGAGTCCAGTGGAAAAAGAAAGCATGACTTTGCTCCACAGTCCCAGAAGGAGTCCTTTTATATTTTATTGGCTCTGATTTAGTGACTTGCCCATCCCTGAACTATTCATATGACCAAGGGAATGTGATTTTCTGATTGATCAGGACTGACTCACAGGCTTCACTCCTGGAGACAGGTATGTTGGACAAGAACTGAGCGGGAAGGAAGGGGGGTAACCCAGAAGAAAACTGGGGCACTGGAAGAAGAGAGAGTAGAAGCTGGCCAGTTAAAACAAAAGCATCAAGGGGCTTCAGTAAAAGCTTGCATTTATTGTTTAAAACTTTAGAGGCTGGATTTTTTTTTTAAACAAATCAATTTTATTGATACATATTAATAAAACATACAATCTATCCAAAGTGTACAATCAATGGTAATTGGTATAATCACATAGTTGTGCATTCATCACTTCAAACATTATTAGAGCATTTTCATTATTTCAACAATAACAATAATAATAAGCAAAAAACAGACAAACAGACAAACAAGAAAATTCTTCACTTCTCAATCTCTCTATGCTTCCCCTGCTGTACATAGCTGCTATTTCTAGCTATTCTTGCACAATTATTTATTTATTTATTAAGCAGTTTTCTTGAGATATATTCACATACCATACGATCTGTCCAAAGTATATAATCAATGGCTTTTAGTATAATCACAATGCTGTGCATTCTTTACCACAAAAGATTTTAGAACAATTTCATTACTCCGAAAAGAAAACCTCCACACCCTTTTAGCAGGCCTTCCCCAGCCCTACATAGCCACTAATCTAATTTCATCTTTATAAATTGATTTATATTTACATTTTATATAAATGGAATCATACAATATGTAATACTTTGTGTCTGATTTCTTTCACTTAGCATAATTTTTTTTGTCTAATAATAACATCTTGTAGTATTAACATACATTTGTTCAGCTTCAAAGAAAAACAGTCTTATGTATGCAATTTTACCTGTATTCATATTTCACATGCAGTTTTAATATGCTACACAGTTCCATGTTACATTTTTTAACTTTTGTTTTAGTAATATACATGACCTCAGACTTTCCCTTTAAACCACTTTCATACCCACGTAATAGTACTGCTAGTTACAAATGTTATGTTGTGCTTCCACCTTTTCTATTCTTTACCAAAGATTAACACACATCATTTTTACAAATTCTGCAGAAATTAATCCTCAGCTTTCCATTCTATAAACTCTGTAAATTCATTCTATTTCTGGTGACCCATAGTCAAGTTAGTAACTCCATGAGATTACACAATACATTTAGTTCTTTTGTGTCTGGCTTGCCTCACTCAACATAATGTCCTCCAGGTTCATCCATGTTGTCATTTGCTTCACGACTTCATTTCTTCCTACAGCCGCATAATATTCCATCATGTGAATACACCACAGTTTATTTATCCATTGATTGGTTAATGGACACTTGGGTTGTTTACAACTTTTGGCAATTGTGAATAACGCCGCTATGAACACTGGTGTGCAGATGTCTGTTCATGTCACCGCTCTCAGTTCTTCTGGGTACGTACCCAGTATGGTATTGCTGGGTCTGGGACAAATCTATATTCAAGTTCTTTAGGAACTGCCAAACTGTCCTCCACAGTGGCTGCATTTCCACCACCAGTGAATAAGTGTTCCTATCTCTCCAATCCTTTCCAACACTTGTAGTTCTGTCTTTTTAATAGTGGCTGTTCTGATAGATGTGAAATTATATCTCATTGTAGTTTTTGATTTGCGTTTCCCTAATCACTGGTGATGTTGAACATTTTTTCATGTTTTTTTTTGCCATTATAGTTCTTCTTCAGACAAATGCCTATTAAAGTCTTTTGCCCATTTCTCTCTCTCTCTCTTTTTTTTTTCACCCATTTTTAAATCAGGTTGTTTGTCTTTTTATTGCTGTAGCATGTCTTTATATATAATGGATATTAGACCCTTATCAGACATATGATTTCCAAATGTTTTCTCCCATTGAGTTGGCTGCCTTTTCACCCTTTTGACAAAGTCCTGTGAGGTGCAAAAGTGTTTAATTTTGAGGAGGTCCCATTTATCTATTTTTTCTTTTGTTGCATGTGCTTTGGGTGTAAAGTCCAAGAAACCACCACCTACCACAAGGTTTTTAAGATGTTTCCCTACAGTTTCTTTTAGTAGTTTCATGGTCCCGGCTTTTATATTTACATCTTTGATCCATTTTGAGTTGATTCTTGTATAGGGAGTGAGGTAGGAGTTGTTTTTCATTCTTTTGGTTATAGATGTCCAGTTCTCCTAGCACCGTTTTTGAAGAGACTGTTTTGTCCCATTAACATTAACTTGGTAGGTTTGTCAGAAACCAGTTGGCTGTAGAGGTGAGGGTTTATTTCTGGACTTTCACTTCTATTCCACGGATTGATGTGTCTATCTTTACGCCAATACCATGCTGCTTTGACCACTGTAGCTTTGTAGTATGTTTCAAGGTCAGGCAGTGTTATTCCTCCTACATCGCTCATCTTTTTCAGAATGCTTTTGGCTATTTGGGGGCACTTTCCCTTCCAAATGAATTTGTTAATTGCCTTTTCTATTTCTGTAAAATAGGCTGTTGGAATTTTTATTGGTACTGCGTTTCGTCTATAAATCAGTTTGGGTAGAATTGACATCTCAATATTTAGCCTTCCAATCATGAACATGGAATGTTTTTCCATTTCTATAGGTCTTCCTTGATTTTTTTTTAGCATTGTTCTGTGGCTTAATGCATATAGGTCCTGTACTTCTTTGGTTAAATAGATTTCTAGGTATTTGAATCTTTTTGTTGCTGTTGTAAATGGATTTTTTTCCCCTGATTTCCTCCTCAAATTGTTCAATACTAGTGTACAAAAACATTACTGATTTTTGTGTGTTGATCTTGTATCCTGTCAATTTGCTGGGCTCATTTATTAGCCCAAGTAGCTTTGTCATAGACATTTCAGAATTTTCTAAATATAGGATCATGTCATCCACAAATAGTGAGAGATTTACTTTCTCTTTTCCTATTTTGATGCTTTAATTTTTGTTGTTGTTTTCTAATTGATCTAGCTAGAACTTCTAGTACAATGTTGAATAACAATAGTGAGAGTGGGCATCCTTGTTTTGTTCCCGATCTTAGAGGGAAAGCTTTCCACCTTTCCCCATTGAGTATGATACTAGCTGTGGGTTTTTCATATATGCCCATTATCATATTGGTGAATTTTCCTTCAATTCCTATCTTTCAAAGTGTTTTTTATCAAGAAAGGATGCTGGATTTTGTGGAGTGCGTTTTCTGCATCGAATGAGATGATAATGTTTTTTTTTTTTCCTTCAATTTGTGAATGTGGTGTATTATGCTAATTGATTTTCTCATGTTGAACCACCCTTGCATACCAGGAATAAATCCCACTTGGTCGTGGTGTATAAATCTTATGATATGTTGTTGGATTTGATTTGCAATTTTTTTTTTTGAGAAATTTTCATCTATGTTCATTAGAGAGATTGGTCTGTAATTTTCTTTTCTTGTAGTCTCTTTATCTGGCTTTGGTATTAGGGTGATGTTGCCTTCATAAAATGTGTTGGGTAATTTTCCCTCCTCTTCAATTTTTTTTGAAGAATTTAAACAGGATTTCTCTTACTTCTTGAAATTTTTGGTAGAATTCACCTGTGAAGCCATCTGGTCCTCGACTTTTCTTTGCTGGGAGTTTTTTGATGATGGATTCAATCTCTTTAAATGTCTTTGGTTTGTTAAGTTCTTGTATTTCTTGTAGTGTCAATGTAGGTTGTTTGTGCATTTCTAGAAATTTGTCCATTTCATCTAGATAGTCTTGTTTGTTGACATACAGTTTTCATAATATCTTCTTACGATCCTTTTTATTTCTATGGGGTCAGTCGTAACCTTGCCCCATTTCACTTCTGATTGTATTTATTTGCATCTTCTGTCATTTTTTCTTTGTTAGATGAGCTATGGGTTTGTCAGTTTTATTGATCTTAAAGAACTAGCTTTTGGTTTTGTTGATTTTCTCTATTTATTTTTTCACAATTTAATTTATTTTTTGCCTAAGTCTTTATTATTTCTTTCCTTCTGCTTGCTTTGGGAGTGGTTTGCTGTTCTTTTTCTAGTTTCTCCAATTGTTCAGTTAGATTTTTAAATTTTAGCTCTTTCTTCTTTTTTAATATAGGCGTTTAGGGCTATAAATTTCCCTCTCAGAATGCCTTCACCGTATCCCATAACTTTTGATAAGTTGTGTTCTCATTTTCATTCATCTCAACATATTTACTAATTTCACTTGCAATTTATTCTTTGACCCACTGATTCTTTAGGAGTGTGTTTTCAGACTCCACACATTTGCAAATTTACCTCTTTCCTATCTATTATTGATTTCCATTTTCATTCCATTATGATCTGAGAAGGTACTTTGTATAATTTCAATCTTTTATATTTATTGAGAGCTACAGTGTGACCTAACATATGGTCTACCGTGGAGAAAGATCCATGGGTAATTGAGAAGAATGTATAACCTGCTGAATTTGGGTGCAATGTTCTGTACATGTCTGTTAGGTCTAGCTTGTCTATATTATTGTTCAAGTTCTCTGTTTCCTTATTGATCTTTTGTCTAGTTGTTCTTCCTAATGATGTGAGTGGTGTGTTGAAGTCTCCAATGGCTATTATAGAGATGTCTATTTCTCCCTTCAGTTTTGCCAGAGTTTGTCTCATGTATTTTGAGGCACCCTTGTTAGGTGCATAGATAGTTAAGACTGTTATTTCTTTCTGGTGGATTGTCCTTTTTAAAAACATATAATGGTCTTTTTTTATGTCATAACTTTTTTGCATAAAGTCTGTTTTGTTGATATTAGTATAGCTATACCTGCTCTTTTTTGTTTACTATTTGCATGGAGTATCTTTTTTCCAGCCTTTCACTTTCAGCTGGTTTGTATCCCTGAGTCTAAGCAGCATATGGATGGCTCATGTTTTTTTTTAATCCATTCTGTCAGCCTATATCTTTTTTTAAATATTTTTTTTATGGAGGTACCAGTGAATGAACCCAGGACCTCGTACATGGGAATAGGTGCTCAACTACTTGAACTACATCTGCTCCCCATGCCTGTATCTTTTGATTGGGGAGTTTAATTCATTCACATTCAATTATATTACTCTAAGTGCATTCTTTACTTCCACCATTTTATTCCTTGGTTTTCATGTCATATCTTTTTTTCATCTGTATTTTTACTCTTTTGGTTATCCTTTCTGCTATTCTTTCTTTTATACTCTCCTCCAAGCCTCTCTCTCCTGTTTTTTTCTTTCAGGCTCTAAGGCTTCCTTCAATATTTCCTACAAAGTTGGCTTCTTTTTTATGAACTCTCTTAGTTTCTGTTTATGAATGTTTTAAACTCACCTTCATATTTGAAGGACAATTTTGCTGTATAAAGATTTCTCGGGGGGCAGTTTTTCTCTTTGTCTCCTGATTGTATTATACCTGTCTTCTTGCCTCCATGGTTTCTGATGAGAAATCAACACTAAGTCTTATTGGGTGTCCCTTGTATGTGATGGTTTGCTTCTCCCTTGCTACTCTCAGAATTTTCTCTTTATCTTTGACTTTTGACATTTGAGCAGTAAGTGTCTTAGAGTAGGTCTATTTGGATTTATTCTGATTGGGGTATGCTATACTTCTTGGACATGTAAGTTCATTTCTTTTTTGAGAGTTGGGAAATTTTCAACCATTATTTCCTGAAATACTCTTTTTTGCCTCTTTTCCCTTCTCTTCTCCTTCTGGAACTCCCATTATACATATGTTGCTGTGTTTCAAGTTATCATTCAACTCCCTGAGCCCCTGCCTTATTTTTTCCATTCTTTTCTCTCTTCGTTCTTTTCTCTCTACAATTTCAGTCAGTATCACTTATTTTTTCTTATATCATTTTGAGTCTCCTGCTGTATGCCTCTAACGTGTTTTTGATCCCACCTATCATGTCTTTCATTCTCATGATTCTGTTACTTTTTTATTCAGAGTTTCAAATTCTTCTTTGTGCTCACTCAGTGTCTTCTTGATGTCGTTTATCTCTTTAGCCATATTGTCTTTCAACTCAATAATTTGATCTTGGAAATTTGTGTGTATCTCATTGATTAATTGTCTCACATCCTTCATCCCTCCTGGGGCTTTGAAATATTCCTTTTTTGGGGCCATTTCTTCCATTTTCTTAGTATGGCTTGTAATTTTTTGCTCATGTCTAGGCATATGATTAGGGTGGTGAGTTTACTCAGATGCTCAATTTCTCTGTCTTTTGTAGGGTTTTAGTGGTGGGAAGCTACGTGTTACTGCTGTTCTTTGATTCTTGGTTCAACCTGGTCTGGGTCATTAGGATTGTCCATGTTGCTCAAATCTGAGCTCTAGACCAAGTAATGGGTTGCAGACCCGCTTTCTAGGGCCTTGGGGAGAGAGGCTATAAAGGCCTGTAAAAGCCTCTCTTACTTACTTTTAATTTCCTCACGTGCACCTCTTTAATCTGCCAGCAGATGGGGCTCTTTGTCAGTTCTCTCAGTTCAATGCCTGGTCAGAGTGTGTTTGCTGCAACAGGGACTAGATCAATGTAACAGAGGTTCTTGCCTGGAGGCTAAGAGCCTGGTAATTCAAACTTTCTCAGAGGCATTTCTTCTTTTCATCTTTTGATCTTTTTCTTTTTTTTTATTTCCAGAGGCATTTTTCCAACCTTTGCTGGCAGCCCACTGCCTTTTCCCTGTAGGAAATAATTCCATTCCCCTCAACAATCAGTCCCAGTTAGTAGAGAGGGAGATTGAGAGGGTTGGATCTCTTTACTCCCTTGCCAGCTTCCAAGGCAAACAATGGCACAACCTCAGCCCTCCCCGACCTGTCCCCTGCCTCTGGCCTGGAAGGGCTAGTGGGACTCAGTAGACCAAATTTGTGTGTCAATAGCTGAGTCCCTTAGGCTGTGTCCTTCTCTCTCCCCTTTTCTGTGGAGGTGGATCCCTGTGGCCCTCTTTGCCTGTAACCATCCGCCCAAGGCCTGAGAATTCAAAAGTGTGTATAGGGTGTGGGAGCGTGGCAGCATTTGCAGCTGTGGCTTTTAACTCACAGTTTTGCTGTCATGATTCTTTCCATGTGCCCCTCTTTACTCTGGATGGTGTCCAGCCTTCCTATGGTGTCCTAAACCCTAGAAGGTTTTTGTCCGGGCCGTTTCTGCCTGTCCTCTAGCTAGTTTTCTGGGAGAGAAGAGAGTCCTGTGTCTTTCTAGTCTGCCATCTTCCTGGAAGTCCTAGAGGTTGGATTTTTAAAAAAATGTCATACTATATTGAGCCTAAGGAAACATAAATTTATCTTGGTTACAAATATCTATATTTGTGGAATCAGATTTATAGAGGGAAAAATCCTCTACAAAAATCCTCACAATAACCCCATGAAGTTTGTAACTATTTTCATTTGACCGATGAGGAAACTAAGGTATAGAGACATTAAATAACTAGCTCCAAATTACACCACTAGTCACTGGAGGAGCTAGCATTCAAACTTAGGTGGTCTGACTCTAAATTCCTTGCATTTTCCAGTCAGTCTTGTGTGAGAGAAGAAGGCTCAACTAAGGCAGTTGCTGAGTGAGTAGGAGGAGGGCACGGATTGAAGAGGTAATTCAGAGGAGTTATCAACAGACTATAGTGATTCACTGTGGGTGGTGCAGTAGAGGAGACATACATGACTCAGCCTTCCAGCTTGGGTGACTGGTGGGGTGGATGCTGCTGCCACCAATTAGGATAGAGAACACAGGCAGAGCTGGTTCCCTGCCTCTAAGATGCACCCCCTCCCTCACTCCTTCCTGACAGGGCCCAAGCAACAATCTTTGTGTCCACCATCACCTGGGAGGGAGGGTCTCCTTCTCCTAGACCTGGAGTTCAGTGGACTAGCTATGATTTCTGGGCTTTTATGTCTTCTCCAAGAGTTCATCCAGCACCCCGTTTCCTTTGCTGTCAATTTAGATCCAGGGAGTGGCCTGAGAGGGAGTCCTGGCACTTGGTGGCTTGAGTTTCAGCACACAGTAACCTGCTTTGGTTTTCACCCAAGGTAGTGTAGCCTTGAGGAGGACAGGAGAGCCCACAAGTTCTCATGTGGGCTCTCCTGTCCTCCTCAGCTCTTGTAGTCCCCTTTTGCCTGGCTCTCAAGCCCACTGGCATGTTGATTACCTCACACAGGTAAATCCCTCAGTGCTGAGCTATCATCCTGTCTCCTGAATATTCGCCAGATCATTGTTCTACTTGCTTGTCTGCATGGCCTCGGGCCACAGGGCTTGCCTCTTCCAAGGCTCTTAGAGCCTGCTTCCCCCAGTTGGATGTCCCTGACACGGTTTTCAGGTCTATTCTTGCTCCCCTCTGCTCACCTGTCCAAATTTTTTCCCACCTCAGAGCTTTTGCACATGGTGTACCCCTGCCTGTAATGCCCTGCCCCCTGGCTCCTCATTCAGGGCCCAGCTTAAACACTATCCCCTATTTAATGTTGCCTGCTCTCTTCTCATCTGTGGCCGATTGAATTATGAACCCCAGGAAAACAGGTTCTTCACCTTAACCCAGTCCTGTGGGTGTGAACCCATTGTAAACAGGTCTTTTTGATGACATTATTTTTTAGACGGGAAGACAGAGGAGAGGACATCGCCATGTGATGGGATGTCCAAGGAATCCAAGGATCACAGGCAGGCAGCCCCAGAATGCCATGGTTTTCAAGGACAAAGGATTGCCTTGCTGGCGCCTCCGTTTTGAACTTCTGCTCAAAACTGTGAGCCAATAAATTCCCATTGTTTAAGCCTGCCCATTGTATAGTATTTGTTTTAGCAACCAGGAAACTAATACCCCATCTCTTCCTGTATCATCACCCTGTTTCTCTTTCCGTCACACTTATGTAATTGGAATTATTTGGATCCTTGTTTCCTATCTATTTCCTCATTAGAATGTAAGCTCCTGGAAGACAGGAACCTCCCCTTTTACGTTCACTGTTACATTCTGAGGGCCTAGAACAGTGCCTGGTACACAGAACTATGGAATTCTGCTGAATGATTCACGTCTGGACTACGCCAGTGGAAGATGATGCAATGGGTTTTGTGCAGACCGAATTGGACACTGTCCACTTGGAGCTGTCCAGCTCCCTCTGTCTGAATTGTCCACCTCATCAGTCTGGCAAACTCCTAGATTCCGCTAAATTCAAACTTGTCCTCTCAGACACCTTCCCTTGCCCTGACCCCCAAAACAGGATAGGGAATTCTTCTGCTTGCTCTGGTAACATTTTTGGCCAACTTTTTTTGAAAGATTTATTTAGAAATCTGGCAGTGAAAAGAGAGAGCAGTGGGGACTGGATGTAGCGCAAGTGGTTGAGCACCTGCTTCCCATGTACAAGGTCCCGAGTTCTATCTCTGATACCTCCTAAAAAGAAGGAAACAAACAAACGAAAAAAACAACTCTCATTGATTGTGGAGCGAGTGTAGTTCAGTGGTTGAAGACCTTCTTCCCATGTATGAGTTCCTCGGTTCAATCCCTGGTACTTCCTAAAAAAGAGAGGGAGAGGGAGGGGGAGGGGGAGAGAAAGCAGAAAAGGAGAACTAAAGGGGTAAGCTAGGGGAGATCTGTAAATTTTTGTAGAGAGATGGGAATGTTGAAGTTACAAAAGAAGAGATAGGGTAAGATCCTGCAGGGGCCTTGGGGAAGGGAGCAAGAACTCATGATGAAAGAGGGAGAACACCTTGAGAACGCCTCTCTTCTGGGAGTGGAAGACTGTGGGAGTGGCGGTGCAGATGAGACACGGCAACAAAAACATCTCAGGAGGGAATCAGGAAGCTGAAGAAGCTGGGGTAAGAGAACTTACTCCTCTTCTTTGTAAAGAAAGAGGCAGGGTGCGGATAATAGAAAACGTTTCAAATATCCGTAATATTTGATGAACATAAGTAATGTTTTTGGTTAAAATAAATTGGTGACAGTCCTCATATCTGGTTAAAAATGCAGGCAACTTCTCTACACGCCCTTTCTGTGGCCCCTTTCTGTTCCTCTACTTTTTTTATTGTGTCATCTCTGGCACAAACATCTTCAAGGGTCTTTTATATATTCAGCCTTTTTATTTTGAGCCTACTGTGTGGTAGATACTAGCAGACTGGGAGATGAACACATAAATGCTGGTACAGCTGGCTGGGGAAGAGGGGTGGGAAAGAAAAGAACAGCTTACCAATTCTTTCATACTGGATGTGAGCTTAGAAATGCAGAGAAGGCTGAATGTTTCAGTGCAGGAATTGGGTGGGTTTGCACTGGTGCCTTGAAACCTACTTGTTCCCCCAAATGAGCTGACTGAGATGGGACTATGAATTCACTTGAATAGACATGCCCTATTTGGCTCAAGAAAGATGCTGGCACGTTGTATCAAAAAGGCTGGAAAAAGAATGTTTTGAGTCAAGCTTAAAAACAAATTCCCAAAACACAATTGACCACTTTCTTAGCCAGAAGAGTAGTGTTCAACCCCTTTGGACCCAATGCCTCTTTCTCACAGCAAATACTTTACTATTTTGAAATGGGGTGCATAGGTAATATAAGCTACCTACACATATGTAAAAAATAAAATGATGTTCTAACTATAGTACATAGGAGAAATGAAAATTACTTATTATTATACATGTAATTCTCCATGTCAATACTTGAGTGTGTCTGCATTAGTAGTACAATGAAGCAGGCAGATGCTGACTTCTAGATGGACAATTGTGACAGCTGAAAACAGGTCGATCTGGGTGTGTCATTGTATTGGCAACACAAATATCATGAAGAGCTTTAAGTATGGTGGTGTGATTTTATAAAATGGCAAAGAACTTTTGGTAAAGTTCTGAACAAAACAAGGTACAATTTTCTCTCAGTTTTCTCAATTTACATAGTAGATGCATTTTGGAAAATTTAGTGGATATTGAGAAAGTTCAAAAGATACTTTCGTCATACAAAAGATACTGTATGTCAAATGGAGTTAGGTTTTCACTCATATCGTAATAAACAGGTTTTTCATCTACTTGAATGTCCAGTGGGGCATAGAAAGTTCCACGGCACCATGGGCAATTCTTTGTTGGGTGAGACTTTCCTGCGAACTGCAGGAGAGCTGCCATATCTGGCCCCCCACTTCTTAAATGCCAGTAGAGCCCCTCCAATCATGCTGACAACTAAGAAACATCCCTACAGATTTCCAAAAGGCCCAGCAGGGGGAACCAGCGATTCCCTTTGAGAACTACTGAATATATAAATAGAATTGAGCTTTACAATGGGACAGGGGTTCTTAAATTTTTTGTTCCACGGACCCCTTTGCCAGTCAGGTGATAACCACGTACACCTTACTAATTCCACACTATACTGTGTATTATTTAATAAATATATCACACCTGCACCAACACGTCCCCAACAAGAATGTTTTTTTGAATTTCAATTCAAGCTCAATGACCCCTTGTTAAGAACCCTTGCACTAGGAGAAGCTCGCTACTAACTGCTTATTGAAATGAATAACCAAGAATCTTGCATGTTCTCATTGTCATCATTTTCAACTTTAGTTCACACTGTGGAGAGTCTGCGGATAGAAACGGGGGAAGATATAGGTGGTGTAGCAGAATGTTTAATCTTTCAAGCCTATCCCCAAGTGGTTGGAAGCAGCTAGACCTAATGTCATATTCAGAATAATTTTTGAGGTTGTGTCCAGCTTATTCAATCATTCAGGAACTATCTGTTGAGTGTCTGTGATATGCTATGCACTGTTTCTGATACCAGGGATGCAGTAGTGAAAAAGAGACACAAATCTGGGCCCTCGTGGAGCTACCATGTTAACCAGAGGAACCTTGAAGGTGTCTGCTTCGGGGATGGGAGCGGGGAGCAGCCATGCACTAGCCATGAATTGGCCTTTCCTGAAAGAGGAGTGTTACCTGAATCACTACTGACCGTACAAACTACTCTGGAATTTTATTTGTGAAAATTAAGTATGTGCAGGGTGGGTGTAGCTCATTGGTCAAATGCCTGTATGTATGAGGTCCTGGGTTCAATCCCCGGTACCTCCTAAAAAACAAAACAAAAAAAACAAAAACAAAAACAAAGAAACAAAAAAATTAAGTATGTGATGTAGGTTCATTTTCTTGTCATTTTACTCCTCAGAAAGAGAAACTTAGCAAAAAGCTTCTAGTTCAATGAGAATTCTAATTATTTGGGTTCTTGTTAATAGAAGTCATTGGATAATTTTTTAGGGATGCTGTATTAGTCAGCCAAAGGGGTGCTAATGCAAAACACCAGAGATTGGTTGGTCTTTATAAAGAGTATTTATTTGGGGTAGAAGTCCACAGTTACCAGGCCATAAAGCATAAATTTTTTCCCTCACCAAAGTCCATTGCCACGTGTTGGAGCAAGACAGCTGCCTACGTTTGCCACGGTTCAGGCTTCTTGGATTTCTCTCTTCCCGGGACTGAGTTTCTCTGCGGGCTTAGCTCCTCTGGTTCCTCCACAAGGTCAGCTGTAGACTATTAGGCTCTCTAGGCTTTGCTTCGCTCCACAAGGCCAGCTGTGAACTCTCAGGCGAATAGCTCGTCTCTATCCTGGGGCCTTCTCTCCAACACCAAAACTCCAACATCAAAACTACTCCCTCTGTCCTTTGTCTTGCCTTTTATATTTAATTCCCCCACCCACCAAGAGGTGGGGCTCAATGCCTTACTGACATGGCCCAGTTATGCCCTAATCATAACTTAATCATGCCCAGATTAGCATACCAGTTTACAAGCATGATCCAATTATATTTTTGGAATTCATAATTGCATCAAAGTGCCCAACTGCAACAGATGCATTGAAATTAATGATCAGATATCACTTGCCAAGAAACAGGGGCTTGGTCAAGCCATGAACAAGAATTTATCTAACATGACACCCTGGTGTATGGAAACTTATAAACATCCTGTCTCAAAGAACACCTGGCCAGCAATATTCCTGGAGCACAGGGGTGGACTCCTTCAAGCCCCAAGAATAAGACATATATCCCCATCCACTGGGTAGGAGGCAGAATATTATCATCATTAAAAATATGGACTTTTGGGAAGCGGATGTGGCTCAAGCAGTTGGGCACCCGCCTACCACACGGGAGGCCCCAGGTTCAGTTCCCAGTGCCTCCTTTTTTTTTTTTTTTAAAGATTTATTTATTTTATTTATCCACCCCCCCTTGCTGCTTGTGCTGCTGTGTCCATTCGCTGCATGTCTTCTCTGTGTCTGCTTATCTCCCCCTTGCTGTGAGGTCTTGCCACATCAGCCCACGGCGCCGCGTGAGCCGGCCTGCCCTCACAAGGAGGCGCCGGGAAGCGAACCCGGGGCCCCTCATATGGTAAATGGGTGCTCCATCCATTGCGCCACACCCGCCTCCTGCCGTGAGGTTGCTGCATCAGCCCACCGCACCACTCAGGCTGGTGTGCCCTCACAAGGAGGCCTCGGGATGCGAACCCGGGCCTCCCATATGGTAAACTGGGGCTCTATCCACTGAGCCACACCCGCTTCCCCCCAGTGCCTCCTAAAGAAGACAAGCAAGACAGTGAGCTGATGTGACAGGCTGGCGTGTTAAGATGACGCAACAAAGAGACACCAAGAAGAAACATAATGAGAGACACGAAAAGCAGGGAGTGGAGGTGGCTCCTTCCCACATGGGAGGTCCCATGTCTGGTTCCCAGTGCCTCCTAAAAAAAAAGAAGACAAGCACAGTACACAATGAACAGACACAGAGAGCAGACAGCAAGTGCAAACAACAAGGGGAGCGGGGAGAAATAAATTAAAAAAAAAAAAAAGACTTTTGAATCCCATCTGTTTTGGAATTCTGAGGCTGCCCCTTGCTGCTGTGTGATTGTGGGCAAGTTACACAGCCTCTCTAGGCCTCCGTGTTCTCATCCGCAGAATGAGGAAAGTGCCTGCCTCCTCGGGTGATGTGACTGAAGGAAACAATTCTCCCAAAGCACTGAGCACCATGCCTCGTGTGTGGTTGCTCCAGGTGCCTCGGTTAGCACTACTATTATTGTTTCTTGTCCAGGAGAAGTGGGGTGAGGGCAGATGGTTGGGTTCACTTCTTTTTAGGTGAGCACTGCCACTCAGCAGCTGAGGGGGCAATTCTTGCATTATTATAACCCCAATAGGGAAGATATCTGCTCCTTGCAAACAAAGTTTTCATACACTTTATAGGTTCTTAAAGGTGGGAAGCACATGAAAGATCATTTGCTCCAACCCCTGCATTGCACAGAGGAATAAGCTGAGTCCCAGGGATGTGGGACTATTTAACCCATCATGTAGCCTGTTGTTTCTCCAAGTATGAATGTAGGATCACCTGCCTATCATCACACCTTTTTAAAATGCAGGTTCCTGGGTCCTATATCCAAACTGTTTCATCAGGAGATGGGGCCTGGGAATCTGTTTTGAATACAAGCTCTGCATGTTATCCTTAAGCACACTTCAAGTACCACTCATGTTGTGAGCAATTACCTTGACTTGCAATATTATAAAACACATCCATACTCAGAGCTACCTGGTGAAGATTTGGTACAGTAGATTTCAAACATAAATCAAGGGCCACTGAACTAATAATTTCAGCTATCATTTCTATTAGTTTCTGCCTCAGTTATCTGTATGCCAGGATAGGCCCAGTTCTGTGGCTCTCATGAGGTTTTATACCTCATTGTAGCTGTCTGCTTTTAAGAAAGCCTAAGAAATGAATTAATACATGTAAAGCCTTAGAAATGTGCCTGGTTCATAGTAAGTGCTTGAAAAACGTTTTCCATTAGCATTATTACTTACCAGAGCAGGAAAAACAACTTCAGAGAGATGATGTGGGCTTTTCTGATGTGAGCCTAGTTCATAGGGTCAGATGCCCATTTGGTTAGCAAAGATGGCTTGTTAAGATAAATGATAGGGAAGATCCCATCTAAGACCCCATGAGTGCCTGGTACAGAGCATATTCCCCTGTTGTTTGTTTCTTCCTTCAAAGAGAATGCAAGATCAGATATGATTTTACTTTTGACAGTTCAAATTGTTGCTTGCGTCAACAAAATTTACCTGTACCAGGATAACTGTTCAGTAAGAGGTTTATTTATTCTCTTACACACACACACAAAATATAGGCTCTTGAATAATTTTTAGGTTTTTGTAAATGATTTGTGCATCTCTAAATTTGAAAACACTCACAGACAGTTCTCATAAACATGGGAAATTTCAGTCACAAAAGTATTCTTAGTAGTAACATGCAATGTATTAATTGAGAGACTGTGAAAAAGAAGGAAGAAGCAGTTTCTGCAACATTGTGAAAGAAAGAGAAAGTTCTTTTTTCCTTTTGAGTAAAGCATCTATGAAATGTAAAAGAAAATGACTGTGGATCCTGGGGCCAAGAATCCATGGTGACAGAATTTTGTAATAACAGTCCCTTTTGTCTATAGAACTCACAAGTGCTTTTGGGCACTAATTAAGTTTCACTATCCTTATTAACTCACACTAAGTTTTATTTACCTCATTTTTACAGAGGAAAACCAGGGCATGGTATGTTTAAAGGGTTACTTGAAGTTACAAAGGTAGGATTTGAACCCTGTACCCAATGCTTCTGGCCCAGAGTGGGAGAGTGTCCCCATGGTTGACTTGAAAACTGAGTCATGGCTACTGTTTTATAGAGCAGGAAGAGATCTCTAGCGATTCTTCAAAGGAGTTGGGAGTTCAGGGTGGGGTGGCGGGTGTAGGGGACCAGAGCGGGGACCAAGGATCCTGATGTACAGTGAAGGTACCATCGTACTCCATGTTTCTTAGTGTTGTGGTATCCCTGAAGAGACAGCTGGGATTGCAACTCATACCGGTCACTCTGGGTTCTTCTTGAGAGGGAGATTGTGGGTCTTGAATGGAGAATGTGTATGAGGCAGACTTGGCTCTGGGGGCGAGACAGGTATGGCATGGTTTTGGCCATTTAGTAGCCAAGTGAAAGGGCACCAGGAAGAAAATCAAGTCTCAAAAGGCTATGTTATTCCTTCTCATTTACCATCTTGCCCCTATTTTAAAAGGAAGGGGGAAAAAAACCACAGGCTAGATCTGAGATCATTTGTAGGTGGCCAGTTGTGAAAGTTACACCTAAGACACATCAAAATCCAGTTTTGTCCAGGACCCAAAATAAATTTGTCCAGACCTATCAGAACTCTTGAATTGGGACTAAAAGAAAATTTAAATAATTTCTTTTCCCTCTTCATACCCTCTTAAAATGAATTTTTAAAGATTCTGCATGAGTATTTTCTCTTAAAAGGAACTAGGATCATAAGATGGGAATGACTGGGAGGCCACAGTAAAAGCAGGTGCAAATTCTGGAGGCCAACCAGGGTTCTCTTAGGCTTAAAAATCACCACATTTTTGGTTTTGAATCAAATATCTAAAAATAACAGCAAGCCAGTCACTTCTTCAAAAAGAGTTACATTCCAAGTTGCAGGGGAATTTATTAGCACATCGAAATCTGAAAAGGAAAAAATTATTATATATTCACATGGCTAAGCTGGAAGTAGGAGGTAGAAGGAAAAATTCTAACTGCTCTCAATTTTTATTCCAAATTGTATCAATTGGTTAAAAACAAACATTTTACAAAGAACATAGACCCTAAGTCTAATAGAAAACACAAATCAGAAGTATGTAAATATATATTTTTCATTAAACAATATTAAAATGTCTGTAACAGTTTATATGGACATAGAGAGAGGGAGGTTTATAAGAGATTATGCTTACATTCTCATTGGAAAATGTTAAGATAATATTACCTTTACTGAAAAACATACAGCAAAAGTTGTTTATTTGGCATTCTATCCTCCACATTTCGGCTAAGTTCTTTATAATGGTAATTGATGTTCATAATTTGGAGATAATGAAGATACCAAAATGCCTTTTAGGTCATCAAAGAAAGAGGAAATGATATTCTATATAGCTTTTTTTTTTTTTAAGCTGGTATAGGGACCTTGTATGTGGGAAGCCGGGGCTCAACCACTGAGCCACATTGGCTTCCCTGAATTGGTTTCATTGTTTGTGTTTTTTGTTTGTTTGTTTTTAGGAGGCACCAGGAATTGAAACGGGACCTCCTATATAGGAAGCAGGCACTCAACCCACTTTAGCTACGTCTGCTCCCCAAACCGGTATAGTTTTAACGGTGAGTTATTCTAGGGCCCTTTGAATCTAAAAATTGGGAAAACATTTATGATCCAAAAACTAATTCTCTTAATAAGAACATACAGTTAACCGGGGGAAATTTTTTCTCTAAGCATGCACTCTAACAGACAATTTATGAAAAAAGGAAACGTGGCCAGGACAAAACATTTCCTCTTCTTATAAACCTTGAACTAAGTCCCTCACCAATTATATGGGGTCCCTTGGGCTTTAGAACTTTCCGCAAGCCTTTAAGTCACTATGACGATGCCCGTGGCTGCGGGAGCGGAAACACAGGTGAGGTGAGAAGGCGGAGGCAGGCGCCGAGAAGCTTTGGCTGCAGAAAACTACGCAGGTCCTTCTCGAGGGCCTAAGACTGCCTGCCTCCCCCTTGCCAGGAATCTGTGGAGCCCCCAGGCCGGCTGCAGCAAGTTCCCACCTCCAGGAAAGCCGCCGCGCCGCAAGCCCAGGCTCACTGCTGGGCAGGCGCCCGGGCCTCGGATGGCTGCCGCTGTGCGGGGGTCTGGGGGCAAACTCGGGGACGCCCCTTCCGTTCGTGCTGAGACTTCATCCTTCTCGCGCTCTCAAAGGCCATGACTCAGGTGAAAGGAGATCATCTTGCTTAGCCCCCTGGTCTCATGCAGCCGTTCAGCATCCCCGTTCAAATCACACTCCAGGGCAGCCGGAGGCGCCAGGGGAGGTAAGTCACCTTTAGGATCTCTCAGCCTCTACTGGGCGTCTCGTGGAACAAGGGTTAGAGGAAGAGCGACAGTAACGGGTTTGGGAGTCGAGTTTGGTCTTCGTCCTCTGAGGGAGCCCACTTGGCCTTGCTTCCCACAGAGCTCGATGTCAGCAGCATTGACCTCATGGAGCCGCAGCCTTGCCTTCGGGCTTCCTCTTCTAGGTTGCAAGCTTTTGGAGGCCAGGCACCCTTTCTTAATCATCAGCTCTGTATCCCCAGTACATAGCCCAACGCATAATTGGTGCTCAGTAAATATTTCTTGGTTGAAAGAAGGCATGAGGACATTAGGCTATGTTCCTGAAGCCTGCTTTGGCTTTGGAATTATACGCCTGGGTTCATATCCCAGCTGCACCACTTGGATGTGTGAGCCTGGGCTGGTCACTTAACCTCTCTCTGCCTTATCCCTTTCTCTGTGAAATGGGAATAGTAATAGTTCCTGCATTGCCTTAGTACAGTGGTTAGCTCATTATACTCTCTACACATTTTAGCTATTGTTATTAACCACCCACCTTTATCCCTTAAGGGAAGAAGTGAGATAGTTTATCTTTAGGACCTTGTTTCTCCCCAGGGTATATGCAAAACAGAGGGGCTGAGAGCCTAAATTTGAAACCGCACTAGAGTTGGCACTCCTTCTACCCACCTTGGGGGTTGGGGCCGTGGGAAGTGGGCACTTGGGAAGGGTACATTTCACAGCAAAGTTCACTCACTTTGTCTGGAAACCAGGAAGATTTGTTAGTGGTTCAAATGGAGTTGGGAGCCAAGAAAGCAGAAACATTAAAGATCATAACAAACATCACGTTATTCACTTCCTTTATCCTTTGACTATATTCTTGGGTAGCTGAGAGAGAGAAGGCAGGAGGAAAGTGAGATATAGAAGTTTGGGTGGGGGTGGGGGATGGTGGAGGAAGGAAGAGACAGACTAAGAAGGAAAGAAAATGAACAACATAGATGCAAAAGCGTTTCTCTCCTGGAGATGGACTAAGGTTTTGTGAAAAGACAAAGCAAATCACTGTATGGCAAAAGATCAAATGACAAAGAGGAAAAGGAACAAGTTGTAACTCCCTATTCATAACATAATTAACTAGATATAAGGCTGGTTGTATTGTCTCCAGAGCAATCCAGTATTCAGATTCATGTCTGAAAGGCAAAATTTGAATATTGCTCTTTCCTCTTGCCGAATTTTATGACCTGTATTGACTTTACTCAACCTCATTTGCTGTTTCAAAAGAAGTTGTTAGATAATTTTGTAATAAAAAAGTAGAAGGATAAAAGTACCAAAGTTTCCTCTGCAACAAAAACAAATTACAGTGGGATGCGGATGTGGCTCAAGCGATTGGGCTCCCATTTACCATATAGGAGGTCCAGGGTTAGATTCCCGGGGCCTCCTGGTGAAAAGCAAGCTGGCCCACAAGGTGAGCTGGCCCGAGTGGAGAGCTGGCCCATGCACAGTGCTGGCCCCCGCAAAGAGCTGGTGCAGCAAGATGACGCAACAAAAAGAGACACAGAGGAGAGACCATGAGAGACACAACAGACCAGGGAGCTGAGGTGGCGCAAGAGATTGAGCGACTCTCTCCTACTCTGGAAGGTCCCAGGATTGGTTCCTGGTGCCGCCTAAAGAGAAGACAGACACAGAAGAATGCACAGCGAATGGACACAGAGCTCAGACAACAAGGGGGGAGGGGGAGATAAATAAATCTTAAAAAAAAAAAAAAATTACAGGGAAATATTAACTGAACATACCAAATGCTTAGCAGTTATGAGTGTGAAATGAATTATTAAGCTTTGCTGAGCCGAGGCATCTTTCTAAGGAATACTTTTTGCATAAGCCACTGTGAGAGGCTGCTGGCTTCTGCTGGAATCACACCCAGATGAGCACCTGTAGCAATGTGTGGTACAAGCAGAGACTCAGGTTATTCAGATCTGCAGGGAAAACAACTGGAGTGGAGTCTGTCTCCAGCTAAGCCAGAAAGCACCTGTAGCAATGTGTGGTACAAGCAGAGACTCAGGTTATTCAGATGTGCAGGGAAAACAACTGAATGGGGTGGATAGTGCCTTGACTACCAATAAAACATGTCAAGGTAACACCTTGGTTAGAAGTGGAGATGTATTATGGGTAAAAAGGAAGAAAGTGCTTTTTACCCATCTTACTGTCTAGAATTAGAACTTTCTTAAGTGCTTGAGGTCCTTGGATGAAAGGTGCTTGTAAGTACTACAAAGTTAATCACAGGGCTGTTTATAGTTTCAGAAAACTGGAAACAACCTAATATTCAACAATAAGGAAATGGTTAAGGAAATTATGACATATCCCATTGATGGGAAATTATGTAGCCAATAGAATGGTTACAAAGAATTGTTAATGACATGGGAAAGTTCTTAGTGTTTTAAGTGAAAAAGAAAACAAATCCAGGGTGATTGCATTCTATTTACAATAATACAGAGAAGAAAGGGACTAACCCAGCAAGGGACCAGTAATTATCTCTAAGTGGAATATTGTGGTTGATTTATGTTCTCTTTTCTAGACTTCCATATTTTCCAAGTTTCATACAATGAGCAAATAAAAATGTATATTATTTTCACAAATCCTTTGAAATTTGTTGAGGCTTTCTTCATGGCTGAGTACTTGGTCAGGTCTCATTAATGTCTCATGTATGCTTGAAAAGAATGTATTCTGCAGGGGATAATATTTTATATTTATCAGTTAGATAAAGCTTGTTAATTGCTTTGCTCAAATGTACTTTCTTACTGATTTGTCTGGTTGAATTATCACTTACTAAAGGAATAGGTAAAAATATCTCATAATCTGATAGTAGATTTATCTATTTCTTCTTATAGTTCTGTCAATGAGGTTATGCTATTAGATACATACAAATCAGTATTTTATCTCCCAGGTGAATTGAACCTTTAGTCAGTGTTATTACTTTCTTTACATTTAATAAAGCTTTTAAATCCACGTGAACTTACTTTGATTAGGTGTTGCCTGGCAGATTTCAACCTTTCTATATCTGTGTATTTTTAGATGTGTATTTGGTAAAAGCATATAAATATATATTTAAATCTATTGACAATTTTTAGATTTATTCTAATGCCTGATATGATTGGATTTATGCTATCATGTTATTTTGTGCTATTTGTCTTGTCTTTCCTATAAGGTTTTGCTCTTCTTTCTTGCCTTCTTTCAGATTGATTTTTCCTCTTCCATTTTTTCCCCCTCTATTAGCTTGGAATTTATATCACCTATTTCTACTCTTTTAGTGGATACTCCAGAAATTTTAGCACACATACTTGAAAACTGTTGTCGAAGTGAAATCAGTGTCTTTATCTTCCTTTTGATAAATACAAAGCATTTACAGCACATTAAACCTGTCACCTCTATTAAATTGTATGTGCTTGTTGTCATGTGTTTATCTTCTCTTTTAACACCACGAGACATTATTATTTATAGAGTCAATATCTTTACTTTCTATTCACCTCTGTGTTTATTCTTCTTCATTTCTGCCCAAATCTCAGAACTGCCATCTGCAGTTGTTTTTCTTCTGCCAGAAGTAAATACTTGACCTTTTCCATTAGTGAGGGTCTGTTGACGACAACAGTTTTGTATGTTACTGAAATGTCTGTATTTCGTACTTATCCTTGAGAGATTTTTGCTAGGATAGAATTCTGTAGTTTCCCTCAGCATACAATATCCCCACAATCAGGCTTCCATTATTACTATAGAGAACTCAGCTCTCAGCCCAATTGTCATTCATTTGAAGTTAATCTGTTTTTTTCCTCTGGCTACTGTTAAGATTTTCTTGTCTTGGTTGGATGTGCAATATCTCTGCTGGGCTTCTGGAATCTGTGGATTGGGTCTCTCATCGGTTCTGGAATTTGATTATCTTTTAAAAATATTGCCTCTGACTTATTTATCTATTTCTGGAATTCTACATAGATAGTATACTAGACCTTTTCTATCTGTCTTCATTAATTTTTTTTTTTTTGTTAAAAAATCTCACTGTATTGAACTCTATTTTGCTGATCCATCTCTCTGTTTACTAGTTATCTCTTCAGATATATCTAATCTGTTGTTAAATCTGTCCACTGTTTTTAATTTCAGTTTTTATTATTTTTATTTTTAAATTATTATTAATGTTGGCTTGGTTTTATTTTAGAGTCTCTTACTCTTTCTGATATTTTTAATTCTTTTATTTTCATTAAAGATGTTGCAAATAAATTATAAAATGTATTGGCCCAAATTTTGTTAAAATGTTTTTTCCCCTGCCCACTTTTTGAGGGTGAGGTAAGTAAAGTGGCAAAAGGAACTTAAATTCCCCAAACCGGATCTTCAATTTCTAAAACAGTATTATCCAAGGAGTTCTGCCATCTTTGGATGCCAATGCTTCCCAGTGCAGGCTTCTGGGATATCCTGGATTGCCTAACATTACCTTAATTTCTTCAGAGCCTGAAGATGTCACCAGACAAAGAGGGACCTAGGGAGAGGATGGAGGAAGGATGCGGGATAAAGCATGAACTATGCTTTTGGAAGAAAACAGCTAGCAATTCCCATGGTAGGGTTTTTGCTTGGCTTCAAAATTTAGTGTTTTAGGCAGCCTCATGGGGCCTGGGTTTCTGCATTTGTTGGACTAAGATTTTGTCAGGCCTCTTACAGTGTAAATACCTCTGGGACACAAATGCCCACTAAGCAGGGAACAGCAAATCAGTGATGCTGACCGTGGGCGTGTGGGGCTGTGGCTAACTGGAGAACACATGCCTGTCTGCAGATGCAGCTGCCACTCTGTTTGGCCAGTTGTTCATTTGCAGCAATGTGAATCCGGTGATTTTTTTTCAAAAGCCAGAAACTGGTATTTTTTTCTTATGAGAAATTTCATGGTTTTTAAAGTATGAGCTACTAATTCCACATCTGTAAAAAACAAAAAACAAAAACCAAAAAAACCACACACATGTAGAGAGAGAGACAGAGAGAGAGGGAGAGAGAGGGAGAGAAAGGCCAAACAAAACACATCTGTGGGCTGGATCCAGTCCGTGGGCTGCTGGTTTGCACCTTTAGTGTTGGACTTTACCGTTCACTGGACACCCCAGTGTGAGAGAATTTATCACATCCTTTGCTGGAGCAGATTTTCAGGCATAGTAGAGGGAGGGAGAGAATAAATGAAGGGCCATTCATGCAGAGGTGTGAGTGCACAGAGAGGAGAAATGGGGTGGGAAAGAGAAGACAGCAGCGAAGATTTCATTATTGGAGTGGAGTGGGCCGTGAGCCCAAAAGCCCTTTGGTAGATGTGCTGTGTTTCCAACAGGTGGCTGTGAAAGAACAAGTAAAGCCCTACTATTTCAGGATGCTGTTAATTCTAAATGTGTACCTTTTGAGTCATTTTTTTTCATATGGGGTTCATAAAAGAATGTAAAAAATATTTTCAGAGAAATGTGCAATATCCCTTAGACACAAGTTCATTCCCCTGGCTCTGTAGGCATTTCAGAAACACTTGCTTACTTCAAACAAATGAGAGCTACTTACAGGTAGTTCCTTTGTAGTCTCTGATTAAACAAATCTCAGAAGACTTCTATCAGGAAACATACCTTAGTCTTGCTTGTTACACTCTCTTTAAAAATATTTTATAACCTTACCTTAGCTTATTAGGGTGGATTTTTCACCAACCTCTGAAGGTGGGATCTCATTGTGTTGCACTGAACCTGCTCACAACCCTCAGGTGGGAGAGATGGCATCATCCTCCCATCCCCCACCCAATGGGTTGGTAAATGGTCCCACTTCTTTATGAGCTTATTGCAATATCTCCTTTCCACTTTCCCCAAGGACAGCTGTTTCTACCTCAGGGAAGAAGAGAAGTAAAGATCACAATGGTGTGGAAGCCCCAGATGTGCACAGGAAGCTGCCGTCCAGTGCTGGAGAGGACCGAGCCATGCTCCTAGGCTTTGCAATGATGGGCTTCTCAGTCCTCATGTTCTTCTTGCTTGGAACAACCATCCTAAAGCCTTTCATGCTCAGGTAAGAAACAGAGAAATGAGACCCAGAGTTTCCAGTTCAGGTCAGACCCAGGCACAATGATAGAGCGAGGCTGGCCTTGGCTCTCCTGACTGGGGCCCAGGACGGGGAAAATATAATCATCTGTTCCTCCCTCAGTGCTGGGGAGCAGCTGGTGCTGAGGAAGCGGTGGTAAGAAAGTGAGAGATATTCCCAACACATCTTGAAAACACCTCTAATACATAATCTACACATTAGATATTCATTTATATCATAAAATTTCCCTTTAGAATGCAGATATGAAAACTTCTATGTGAGCAAAGCCAAAGTTTATTGAGAAGGATTTTTTTAGTTTGACAACATCTACCTGGCACATAGTATTTGCTCGATAAATATTAGTTTCTTTGCTTTTCTTTTGATTAGTTTCCTTATTACATGCATATCCACACCATTGGGAGGATTCTAGGGGGAGTTATTTCTCTGGTATCAGCCCAGAAAAATCTGTGCTGTTCCTGATCAGTCAGTTTACTTTTATTCATTGGACACCAGGAATCTTGTACAGGCATACCTCGTTTTATTGCACTTCACTTTATTGTGCTTTGCAGATAAATTGCATTTTTTAAGATCAAATGTGTGTGTCAACCCTGTGTCAAGCAAGTCTATCAGTGTCATTTTTCCAACAGCATATGCTCACTTTGTGTCTCTGTGTCACATTTTAATTAAGGTCTGTTTTTTAAGACATGCTATTGTACACTTAATAGACTACAGTAGTGTGTAAACATAACTTTTATAGGCACTGGGAAACCAGAAAATTTGTGCAACTTACTTTCTTGCAATATTTGCTTTATTATGGTGGTCTGGAGTTAAACCTGCAATATCTCTGAAGTATGTCTGTGTTGGTTGCATTTCTTTCATTGCTTTGGTGGCCAGGAAGCTAAGAGCCAGATCTGTAGCCTCTGTGGGTTACTTTTTTGGACCTCACTCCTGACTTCATTCTAGCTTTCTACCTTCCTTTTCCTGTTACTCCATTTTCCTTACTTAGTTTTTTAAAATCTTGCTATATTACATATGTTTATATAAGCTGAATCAATTTATGTGTGTGCACGTTGGAATGGGGATAAGGCAGGTCAGATTATTTTTAAAAATGTGGTATGTTTGGGAGATGTTTTGAGGAGAACTTTTGTAAGCTGGCACCAAATTGTTGCTCATATTTAAATTCCACTTTTCTAAGAATTTATAGACATTGTTTGATTAAAGTAATTAAGTGAAGGCTTAAGAGTGGTGAATTCTCACCTCTGTCTTTCCAGGTGATCTTATGCTCAGAAAGTAGTTTTACTCCATAAAAGATGATAGTTAAGAAGGCATGGATATGATATTGCCAGATGTCCAATCCAGCTTTCCTGGGACAGACTTCCAGTTTAGGGAAGTGGCTGTGTGAGTGGCTAAAAAGCTTTAACCTCGGGAGATTCAACAAATTTGGAGTGGAACTTTCTCCACTATGGAGCAACTTCTGTCTCTCTCAGAGCTACCAGGGTAGGACAGGAACGTGTTCTATAACTTGCGGAGGGAAAGGAGCAGGAGCTCAGCTCTAGCTGAGTATAACCCCAATCCCTGGGGACAGTGCTTCCATTTGGTAGGTGAAAAAGGGAAAAAAAAAAAGAAAAGGCTTGGATAGTTCATACCTATCCCTTTACCCTAGTCCCTCCTCTTTTAAGTGATGGACTTTGTCACACTATAGACAAAGAGACATATAATGCTATTGAAAGAGTATGTTTATGTTTTAAGCACTAGATACATCCCTGGTTCCACCTGAAAGGCTCTAGTCTGGCACTTGTGCATAGGAAAGAATGTCCCACTCTCTATCTGGAGCTTCCTGAAATCTTCAGGAAGATTCAAATCATACTCAGTTCAATACTTGGTCAGGGTTTAGAGAACTTAAGTTCTAATACAGGTAAATAGACCACCATATAAAATATTTCAAGATGCCTAAAGAAGTATATGAATGAATTTAGTAAAAAAGCAGGCCAGTGCTAAACCTATGAGAGAACCTTATTTTCCATTTTATATTTTCACTTGCCCAACTTTATATTCTTTTTAGGCTTCATCCAGTGGTTTTTAAAAAAGATTTATTTATTTCTCCCCCCCACCCCACTGCCTCGTTTGTGCTTGCTGTCTGCTCGTCTTCCTTTTAGGAGGCACCAGGAACCAAACCCGGGGCCTCTCACATGGGAGGGAGGTGCCCAATTGCTTGAGCCACCTCCACTCCCGACTTGTTGTGTCTATCATTGTGTTTCCTCGTTGCGTCATCTTGTTGCATCTGCTCGCTGCTCCAGCCCATGCTCGCTGTCTTACTCATCTTCTTCAGGAGGCACCAGGAACCGAACCCGGGTGGTAGGCCAGCACCTAACCGCCCGAGCCACATCTGCTTCCCCATCCAGTGGTTTATTTTTTTAATATATTTAATTTTTAAAAAGATACTTAGATTACATAAACGTTACACAAAAAACATAGGGATTCCCATATGCCCCACTCCCCACACCCTCCCACATAAACAACATCCTTCATTAGTGTGGCACATTCATTGCAATTGATAAATGCATCCTGGGGCATTGCCACTGAGCATGGACCATATAGTTCACATTGTAGTCTACACTCTCTCCCACACAATTTTGCAGGTTATGGGAAGATATAAAATGGCCTATATCTGTCATTGCAATGTCATTCAGGACAATTCCCAAGTCCCAAAAAAGCCCCCGTATTATACCTGTTTTTCCCTCTCCCTGCCCCCAGAGCCTCCAGTGGCCACTGCCTCCATATCAATGTTGTAATTTCTTCCATTGCTAGAATCACAATAAGTCTATAGTAGAATACTAGTAAGTCCACTCTAGTCCATATAGTTCATTCCCCAATTCTGAGGATTCTGGGATGGTGATGTCCACTCCAGCTCTAATTGAGAGGGGTCTTTCATCCAGTGATTTTGATGCTTTGGACCTTGAGGTCATGTTAAACTGCATGGTGGTTTTCAAGTTTGCTATATTAATAAAGAAAATGGTTACTTGTGGTCAAAGATCTTCATGGGAGTCCAGTATGAACTTAGACACTTCTTTTCAAACATTTTGACTTTAGAACTTGCTAATCTAAATTTCTGTGCTTAAGGGACCAGAATATAAACACAGGGACCCACCTAGAGGTGAGTGTGAGGGTACATGAGGCCTGGTCCTGTATTTTCAATCCAGAGCTCTTCCTCTCACCCTCATTTTTACTTTATCTTGGTCTGGTTCTCTCATTATTTCATACACATATATCCTTTCTCCTCAATGCTGCCACCACAAGGTCTTCTTGGGCAGGAATTTTATCTGTTACTTCTCTAGGTACGTAGGACATTCTGTGTTGTAATACATGTGCAAATTCTCAAAACATGTTTTCCAACTAAAATTTAATTCAATACAACACTTATTGGGCATCTACTATGTGAGAGTCATTGTGCTTTATGCTCTGAGGAACATAAAAATGAACAAAATGTAGTTTCTGACCTCAAGTTTACTCATGGCAAAATGTAAGTATTCGAATGAAAGATTCCTTGTATGATTTGTGCTTGCGTCTGAAATTAAGAGTGGGTGTATGGAACCATACCTTTTCACCAGAACTTCTGTAGGCTACATTGACTAAGGGCTCTGTAGTCCATGGATTCCTTCCATAGACACATTTTCATCAGATCATGTCACTCTTTGGCATGAGGGATGATGGGATTTCTGAGTGAGTTTGAGTCTCGGTAGTTACAGTATTTAGGGTAATATTGCTTAAAGTATGGTTCTCCAAATACCTGCATCTGAAATACTTATTAAATATACAGATTTCTGGGCCTCAATCAGACCTACTGAAGAACCAGAGCCTCTGGGAGCACATTTTAACAAACTCCTCAGGTCATTCTGAGACTTGAAAACCATTAAACCAAGGGTTGGTGAAATGAGAAACATGTCAGTAGGATCAGAATTGAGATGGAAATTGGTAATTTGCTGCTGTTTAATCCCTGAGTCAATGTCCTCTCTGCTCCCTGATAGACAATGCCTCGAGATACTACATTGGAAATATAGAACTAAATTTTCTAGAAGGTGAACTTTTATTTTTCCAAATTGAAGCCCTCAGAGAGAAGAATCAAACTGCACCATCATCCACACATATATCATGGACGACTGGCTGGACTGTGCTTTCACCTGCGGTGTGAACTGTGGAGGTCAGGGGAAGTACCCCTGCCTTCAGGTGTTTGTGAACCTTTCCCATTCAGGTCAGAAAGCTCTTCTACATTATAATGAAGAGGCTGTCCAGACAAATTCCAAGGTAATGTAAAGTTCATGTAATTAAAGCCACAACCACAGCAACCTTTCCAGACTATACTGTCCCTAGTAGGGTGCAGCACCCAGAGCATCTCTAGGGATTAATCTCTTTCCTTGCGGTGAACATTTTTACAGTGGTCAGTTCAAGATAAGTGAAGCTAAAAGCATTCTGGGAAGAAAATGGGTTATATAGAAGGGAATTATTTCAATGTCATAAATCAGTGTCTGGGATTTACTGGCTAAGCCAATGAGCAGTCATTTGTAGGCAATCTTGCTGTGGAGAGCCTACTGCTCATCATGTCAAAAAACGTCAAAATGTACTCATAGCCCACTTTAAATCAAACAAGTTTCCTTATCAAAGAAATTTAAAGATTATAATTTTTACTTTCAATAAGTTGTCCATTTGGTTCTTGTGATTTAAAGTTTATACTTACACAAAGTTGTATTGAATTAGTTGACATGTTATATTTTGTTGTATTTAAATATCAATTTTAATCTGATAATTTCTGTGTTCTATTCTGGATGCAATAATTTTTATGGTCTCAATCATTTTTGTAGGCCCTTGGTACAGTGCCCAAAGTGCCTAATGGATATGGTAATAAACCTTAAGCTCCTTTGAAAAAAAGTCACCAACTGATAGATTTCCCTTCTTCTCCACTGGTCCTGCCTCCCAGGAACCATAGCCCAGGTGGGCTCCCTCTCTGTGGGCTTAGGGCAAAAGGCTCAATGTGCTCTCCTTTAGGGAAAATTTTTACTACCACCCAGACAAAGACAAGTGAGGCATTACTAGGTATTGAAAGGATGTAATTGGGCTCAATAAATATTTGTTGGCTGGACCACAAATTCATTGGGTTTCTGTGCAGGAAGAGACCAAGGTCATGGGGGTAGGGAGGCGTCAGGGTCCTTACAAAGTGGGTTGCCTCCTCTTCTGCAATATCATCTCCTGTAAGAATTCCTTTCCTCATCCCTGTTGAGTGCCTGTTTAGCACTCTGTGGCCTTCCTGCCAACCCATCCCCATGAGCTACATGATAGGTTTCATTCACTTTCTGAAATTGAAGCTCCCCACTAGTAGCTCAGCCTTCTGAAGCTATTTCAGATTTTAAATTGTTTGGTATTGGTGACAGTGCATTTATCTTTCTTCCTCCTCCATATTCCTAGTGCTTTTACACACCTAAGTGCCACCGAGATAGGAATGATTTGCTCAACAGTGCCTTGAACATAAAGGAACTCTTCGATCACAAAAATGGGACCCCCTTTTCATGCTTCTACAGTCCAGACAGCCAATCTGAAGATGTCATTCTCATCAAAAAGTACGACCAAATGGTTATCTTCCACTGCTTATTTTGGCCTTCACTGACTCTGCTAGGTGGTGTGCTGATTGTTGGCATGGTGAGATTAACACAGCACCTATCCCTATTGTGTGAAAAATATAGCACTGCAGTCAGAGATGAGGTAGGTGGCAAAGTACCCTATATAGAACGGCATCGATTCAAACTGTGGAGTATGGGGAGGAGCAAAAGAAGAGGCAGAGAAATCTTAAGATAGTGACCAAATTTAAGTTCTGTCCTTCAGATACCATTTCTGCAGTTGAGGACCTAATTATGCCTGCTTGCAAACTAACCATGTAGAGAGGACAATTAAAGTATCATATTTTCATATGGGAAAGATAATTTTTAAAAAGCTTCATTATGTGTTCTATGTATTCTAGAAATACAAATTCATTTTTCTACTTTAAATCTCTTTCCAAATGAGCCAAGGAAACATTTTTTTTTGTTCCCACACAGCAAAATGAGTTCAAGTAGTTGTGCTTCATTTAATTTCAGCTATAGCTGGAAGCTGTTATTGTGGAAATAAATGAGAACATTTTACCTATTGTGTACTGAACCATCAGCCTAGCTCTCTGTAATATAGTTCACATTAAAACATTTTTCATAAAAAAAGAATAGTTCATTCACTATAGGGAGATAAAAATCTGCTAATTTAAGAAAATGTAGACATGTCATATCTATTATAATTTGGTTTTTCTTCACTGTTCATGACAAAGGAGGAAAGCCATTGCCTAGAAAATTCATTAGGGTTAGTATTATTTATACTTAACCTTGCCACGTACCATGAAATTTTTCTTTCAGCAACATTTTCCTTGTTAATTGTGCTTTTCATAAGTTCATTTTATTCTTTGTGCATGGTGGGGGTGGATGAAATGGCTAGAAATATGTTGTGAAGTCGGGAGAAACTGTATTGGAATTCAATATTCAACTCTGATTATCCACGTCATTGAAAAGTCCTACATGGATCGTCAACAATTGTCTGAACGTTAATGAATCAACCATGGTTATTAAATAAGGAATGTCACAAGACTTTCCTGACAAGTGCTTTCCAGATTAAGTTGAACAGGTAAATTCAAACAGTACCTGCTCTGATTTCCAATGTGCCTGAGAATATCTTTAGATTTTACTAAACAATCAAATCATGGACAATAGGAAGAATGAGACTTCTGAAGTGACTTTAAATGAAAGATGTAATCAAACCAAAGACTTTGATTCTGTCAACTTAATTAGTTTCAATTCGCAATTAACAAATACATGGAATAAATACAGCAATGTTGACCAGTTTTGAACAATCTTGGTGTTTTCTCCTCTTTCTGGTATGGAATGGTGGAAAGAACATATGTCTCTGAGTAGGAGTTACTTGGATTTGTAGTCCATAGTCACAGCCTTTTAAGTTATGTGTTCCTGTGCCAATCAGCTAAACTTTCGTAGCCTCTCTTCATCTTTAAAATCGGTGGTGATCTCGTTCATGGGATTATTTTAAGGAATAAATGAGGTATGGTATGTGAAATACCTAACCTAGTTTCTTGCACCTAGTAGAGGTACTCACAAATGTTGGTAGATAAAAAATCTTGTGCTAAGTTTCAATATTCAGTTGGCCTTGGGATCCTTCATTGGACAGCTGGTAAAATGATGGGGGACAGGGAGCTGCTGGAGATAAGATAGGAATTTTACCCCATTTTCTTGGCTAAACATCGTCTGCATTTAAGGCCCAGAACTGGCTGTTTAAAAGCTTGTGGAGTAAATTATTTTTATAAACCAAAGACTTCTCTATAATGTATCTATGTATACACAATTTAAATCATTCTGCAGATTGAGATTTTGTAGCTCTTTCTATTTTTTATTTTAGTTTTAGTTCTGTAGCTCTTTTAAATTAAAGGCACATCTGTAATTCATTTCCTAGTAGGTTTGACTTCCATCTAACAATAAGCCATTCTTGGGATTTTTCTCCTAACAAATTCACAACTACTAGTTTGAAACCTAAAGTGTGTGTTTCAATTATTACAGTTTTCCATTCAGATAGTGGCTATTTGACTTATCTCAGGAAAGATAGGCAGTATGCTTGGAGAATGAAGTCAATTAGAACAATGTTAATTCACTGAAACTATCTGGCAAAAAACAAAATTTAAGCAACGATTTGCTTAATTGCTCAGAAGTACTAAGTATTGTGCTTAGTACAGAAGCACTACTGATCAAAGAAATGCTCAGACTTATCTTTCTTAATATTTACAATAACTGATAATACCAGTTTGCTTCTAGCCTAACTTCACTTTTGGGTTCTGGTCTTCAACTAACTTGAAAAAAAAAAAGTGAGTACATAATCTTAACTTTTATGTTGAAAGGAAGTTAATATTTACAAAGGGACACATTTCTCTAATATTCATCATGGGACTGGAGCAGAAAAAGTGGCTTTTAAGGTATAAAAGTTCCAAGTTTTCAGTCAAGTCTTCTTAGTCATTGTTGATAAGAACTCAAATCCAGCTAAATCTTGATTAATGGCAATATTAAGTTTGCTTTTAAGTATTCAGAATAAATGGCAAAATAGAATTAACACTTCTTTTGTTTAGAAATATATAGTACACTAAGGACTGTTTGGACACAAGTCAAAATAATTTCTTTTTCTTTCTTTCTTTTTTAATAAACAGCGTGATGTTACAGACTGCAAAGTTAAAGAAAGGCAGACATTGACAGTTTCTGATGAGCACAAACAGTAAGTGCAGTCACAGGCCAAACTTCTTGCTAGGAACAGCAAGGCTGGGAAGAGATCCTAAATTCAGTGACACTGGTTATTCTATATTCTCAATACAATAACACATGCATCTTGCTGTGTCAAATACTTCTTGGGCCAGCATTAAAAGAACATTTAAAAACATTTTTCTTCTAACTAATGTAGTATACCACAGGAGTTCAATTCATTGAATGACAAAATATAGAGAAATAGATTTGCTACAATTAATGGGGCTAAAAAGGATGGTGGGAGTTCCTCTTTGAAGCTTCCAGAGTAAACATTTGATGTGTTAGTAGTCTTCTTTTGGTAGTGTCACATTCCCCAAGATATTAACAGTGCTTATGTTTTGTTCAAAGGACATATCCTTTTAGATTTTATTCAACCCAAACTTTCGAAGTCCAAGGACTGACTCACACTGAATCCATTAATTGCATTTGAAACTTAGGTTCCAAGGCCAAAAACATTTTTTGGAAAGGTCAAGCTCTCCAACCACTTTTAGGAACATAAATTTAAATCTGTTAAGGGTTGTTTTTTTTTTTCTTCTTATGACAGAAATAGGTAAGTATCACATTTGGAAATCCATATTAGAATTAAGGTGCTTAGTCTTATTAAAGATATTTTAAGAAAATACAAAGAGAAAATACGAAGTTTTCTGTCTCTTTGCTAACCCAGGATTAACAAAAATAAGAATTACCTGAAAATATACATGGCCCTTAGGATAACCGCAAAATCACTGTAGCACAGATTAAATTTGCAGATAAGAGTCAGAGACTTTAACTAGTTTACAAAATGCTTTAAAAATCCTTCTGGTATTTACCAACATGAGGAATGGAGAGTACTGTTGATAGCGAAAATCAATTATCTAAGTACACTAAATGTAAAATGTACTGATTTCAATTTTTTTCTCCAGTAAAACTCTTAAATGTAGTTGTGTAAAAAGTAAAAAAAAATTTCCTTATGGCTCACATCTGTCACCTTATGCTAATTAGCATGGCTGGAATATTAACATACCTAAAACAAAGCAAAGAGAATGGTGCTGTAGTAATAAAAATGAAGTGCAAAACCTTAATCAAGTGAAACACTTGAATGAAATAAGTTTATTTAAAGACTAACATCCCAACTTGGGAAATTCCTAATAAATTCTAAACACTTCTCAATTTTGGAAATTCGATGTTTACAACTCTTAAAAAAGATACCTCTTGACTAGGGAAATAGCAAGCAGTGTGTATCCAAACAGACATGTGTGCAAATATACACACATCCGATACACTAATCTTGAAAAGAGAACAAAACTAATTTAAAACGCTATATGCAAGAACCTAGAACCATAAGCCTCCTGGCATTATGGCCTTTTCCAAATGGCTGGAGCAATGATTTTAGTCAATTTTTTTTCTTAATGTCTCCAATACTATTTGCCAATTCTGGCTTTATAAAGCTAAAATACAGTGCTCTGCAAAACTTCTGTAATGTCAGAGTCTCTAGCCTTGATTTGTGACTCATCTATTTTTTCCCTACTGTCTGGCTCCTTACCACCTAGTATCTTCTGAGGTTGAGCTACCAACTTGATTTTATCAGGACCATAAATACTTATCTGGAGCTAAATTCCATAATCTTTTCGAGGAGTGAAAATATTTTTTAAGAGAAAAGAAAAAAAAGGCTTCCCAGGCTATGGCACATGATACATTTACAATTTTAATGTAATAATTAAAAAATAAAAAATGGTTTTGTGTTTGTACTTTAAAAAACAGCCCAGCTGTATTATTCTGCCACCAAGAATTATCTGAGGTTCCTGTCAATGCCGAATTTTATAGACCAGCCCTCACAATCCCATCCTTGATGAAGAGTTAGTTCATTCATGGTACGCACAATGTACTCTCAAAACTTTCAGCCTTCTCTTTATACAGTACCCCACCCAAGCAGGATGGATATGAAGAACGTAATTCATGTGAGCAACTCCTCCCTGATCTGCACCCTCCTTCCACATTCCCCTCTTTTCAAAAACATCTGAAGTATGAAAGTTGTTTCTAAATAGTTAAGCACCACAATGTATTAACTGAAATTTTTAAACTGAAATATTTTAGTGATGTCTTGGACATCAAAATAATTTTTTAAGGTGGACGCTGACAGTGGGTCCAGCCCACGTCTGCAGTTTGTACTGATACAGAAATGAGGAATTGATAATATTCAGAAAAAGTTAACATGCTGGCTTTAAAATAATGCTGGAAATTAAATTTCTTCAGAGAGTTGAAGCATAGCATGGGCTATTGGTCAGAATAAGAATTAAATGGATTTACAAAATCATTAAGAAACAAATCCAAGTTTATATGCTGTGAAATTTCTATGATGCCTTTAAAAGATGGGCTACTCATAATTAAAAAAAAAAAAATGCCAAATCACTCAATTTTTGATGGAAAAATGAATACAGATGGACTGTGTTTTACCTATGTGAAAATTACCAATCATTAAAATAAAATCCAGGCGGTTGTGTACATTCTAATCAAGTCATTTTCCTGATTAATAAAAACTACACTTTACACAAAATACTTTATCAGCAGCTGTTTTCATCAAAAAACCAATATTCATAGTTTCACAGTTGAAAAGTTACACATTAAAATATTTTACAATTCATTATATATTTACCAGGTTCCCATTTCCTAATGGGCTTATAATATAAAGCAGATTAGAAGGGAAAACCTCAAAGTTGATTACTTTGACACTAAGATTTACAGAGGACACTAAGAACCACAAGCAGCTTCGGTTCTATCATAAAATAGACCAAATTCCATTCTTCTTTAAGAAATCCAATTAAAAACATTAAAAAAATTCCACAGTATGAATAACATTTCAAATTAACAGCAGTCTAAAAATCTTCAAAATAAATGTTTTTCTATCGCTGTGAATATGGTAAAAAGTTAAAGCATGATTTTCAAAGTTATTTCTTGTTAGAACATGTTTAAAATTAAGTTTTATTTTCTTTAAACCTGCCTTTCTTTTTTTCTCCAAAATAATCATTGAAGGGAACATTTCTCAAGTGATCCAATAAAACTTTAGAGCCAATAGTCAAGAGCACATGCAATGTGAAGGATGGTCAGTTACAGGAACTGACCTTTGGTATCAAAGTACTTGGAAGTGACTATGTTCTCACTGCCTTGAAAGAGCTCCTAGTCACCCCATGAAGCGTTCAGTTCAATTTCTAGTTCCTGTCTTTCCAAGCACTGCCTGTACCTCCTTTCTTATTTTCAAGGTTGTCTGCTTAAACTCTGTTTGTATTTGCTTAAAATTTACTTGCTTTTAGATCAAGTAATTTATTTCCCTTATAGAATGTCTCTACATTTCTTCAAACAGAATTAATTTGGTTGTAATAAGTTTTAAAAATAAATGTAAATGATAAGAAGCAATGTGGCTCGAGTTTTAACAGGGGAGAGGTCCCGGAAAAAAATGCCAAAGACAACCAACCAACCAACCATCTGGACTGATGTGAAAAATACAGATATTTTATAAATTTTGTGCAAGGAGACTCAAGGCTTTTTTGGCACTTGGGTAAAACACAGTTCTCTGTTAAATCTTCAGTTTCTACCAACAAAGTTTCAGATTTGTACCATTTCACTGAGTTTTCCTACAATTAATCCCTGATACAGAAAAGACTGGGATGTTAGTATGTACTAATTGTATATATCTAGAAGACACAAAATGCTAATTGTGAAGTTTTATTAAGTTATGAAATCTTCTATATTTGCAAAAGAATTTATCTGGTCTCCTGCTTAAAACAAAGTTTAAATTCTGTGGAACTATTTCAAGACAGTTTACAGAAATGAATTCCCCTAATCTTCCAATTTATTTTTCTCAACAGCAATATTATACACACGCTTTAGTGAAGCACCTAAATCTCCAATAATTATGCCCTTTAAGGGTTCTAAATAATCAAATATTAAGAGTATTCGCATTAGAGTCCCTTGTTCACTATTCAAGACTTCTACTATAGGTAACTGATTTTATAAACGAATAATTTTTAAGTGATTCTGTTTTACTGGTGTATACAATGTGTACTCTTTATAGAGTTGTATTCCAATAATACACCTAAGCTAGGAAACTGTCAGTAAATTATTGCACTTTTTTTTTGGTGTGGCACCTGGACATTTGCTAAAGCTATTTCCTAGGACATTAATCATTCATTTCAAATACTGAGTAAAATATCAGATTCTAGAGTGATGACTAGCATTGGCCCATACATCTTGGGTTAATGTTTTTTAAAATGTTTAAGAATGTATGCTGTGCTCATGATCTTAAAATGGTTTAAGGTTCTACTTTTTTAATTGAAATATGGATAAATAGCTTAAAACGGTAAAAAGTTTCTGGTCTATTCTCTCATATTATAAAGTATTCATGAACACACCTGAGGAGAAGTTTAAGCAATCAGGAAGATAATCAAAATAGTGCTAATTTTGGCAATTAATTTCATATGATGGAGCCATTCTCAACTATAAAAGAGGATAGAGAATAGGGGATTATTGTGAAAACAGAAAGAGAAAAAAAAAAAAAGGATAAAGTTGACCCTATTTTTCTTAAGTAGTTACACACTGGTCAATTATGTATATGGGAATAGTGCCTGAGCCTCACTGACAGACCAAAAGAAAAGTTGACCATGCTGCTATGAACAATAAAAAATCTGGGGTGCAAAATAATGCACAACTATGGGACAGATCATGTAAATAAAGAATATATATTAATGATAGTTTCTATAATATAAATAGCCTTTTATAAAAAAAATAATCTTTTTAATAACATTAATACTCACTTCTATTTTCTGGAAAACATGCATGAAAAAAGTACTCAGTTCAACTGCAAAAGGAGAAAAAAAAAATCAACCTCAGGTGAATACTGTACAGTTCTAGAGCAAGAACTATTCCTGCTCATTCTTTTCTCTGATGATTTATTTATTTTTTTGTGGGAGCCCAGAATTTCCCTGGGAAATAAGCATCAGATCCTTGTAAATACTGTCCAGAAAAAAACAAAATGCAATACCTTATAACAGGTCTCATTTGTGACTGCTTTTAAAACTCTGTGGATAAGACCTCAAATCATCAAAAGGTTTGATTTATTAAAAAGGAAAACTCTCTGGTGAAATCTCAAGAATCCCTTCTATCCCAAGCATTTTTCTTCATTAAACAAGGAGTCAAAAACCCACTTCAAACTATAGATCGAACAGCAATGAAAAAATAAGAAATTTTCATTCTTTTTCAATCTTATGTAATTTAACACCAACCTTCAGTTTACTTGGACCTAACATAATAACAGACTTTGTTGTGTCTACATTTCAAAACATAGACATTTGCAAGACAAAAAAAGAACATCATTCTTTTTCCTTCTCCATCATTTCTATATATTTTCAGAGATTTTTTTGTTTTTTAAAAAAGGATACAAACAATCTTCAAAGTTTACCTTTTTGGACTTAAGGCATAACATGAAATTGCGCATTATTCTAAAGCTTAATTTTGAAATGAACTAGTTTAGTGCTATCAAACCCTGTTTGCATTTACATTATTTAAATTATATAATATTTTATTTCTGTTCTTGCTGTAAATTCTAATGCTGTTCATGGACTATGCAATTCCTATGCAACCAGTCTTTGCCTGCTGACAGTTAACAGTGCAGTGTAGAATCCAAATGGTCAGTTTCTCAGTTATCATTACACATCAGTTCAAAGCATGCTGCTTAATTGTGTGGAAGATCCAATCCATTTTTGTTGTCCAGCCACCATGATGTGCATCATTCATTTGTTTCATGAAATATTCCAAAGCCTCTTGCTCAGTTTTATCTAAGGCTAGGGTCTTTCGAATGTATGCAATGTCATCAAAAGATTGTAGTTCTGGCATTCCAGAGCCAAGCATCATTGAGAAAAGATTTATGAAGAGATTGGCATGCTGCCGAATAGCTAGATAAGCCTTGTAACACATCTCCTGAAACCTATAAGTAATAAGAACATTTTCATCAGTATGGAGCAAATGGCATTAATACCTTCAGGTCTCTGCTCTAATATCACATCATTAGAGAGGTCTTTTTTGGCAAACCTTTAAAAAAAATAGCATTCCTCTCCCTCTCTTGCCAATACTGTGCCACTAGAACGTAAACTCCACAAGGGTAAGGACTTTGCTGACTGCTTTATCACTAGCACCTAGAAAAATACCTGGTACCTGGTATTAGTAAGTAATTGTAAATGTATGAACTGGTCCATACTAAAGCCTTAAGAGTTTAGGTTAGGGTCAGGACTGAATTGTAGATAAAATGAGATTTTACAATTTTTCTTTTTTTTTTTTTTTAAACAGTTCAATTTTATTGATACATATTACTATAACATAAATCCATCCAAAGTGTACCTACCATCAGTGGTATTTGGTATAATCACATAGTTGTGCATTTATCACTTCAATCGTTATTAGAGCATTTTCATCATTCCAATAATAATAATAAACAAAAAACAGACAAACAAAAAACTCACCACCTCTCAGTCTCTTTATGCTTCCCCTGCCGTACAGAGCTGCTATTCTGCTTCCTTCTCTCTAGTTTATTTGTATTTATATTTTGTAAGAACAGTCTTATATATGCAATATTTCCCATATTCATATTTCATATTAGGTTTCACTTTGTTATTCAGTCCCATGTTATATTTTGTAGCTTTCCTTCTAGTAATATACATGTCTTTAGACTTTCCCTTTCAACCACTGTTAATACCCATATAGTAGCACTGCTAGGAACAAACACTATGATATGCTTTCACCATTTCTATTCATTTCCAAATAATGAGGGTAGAGAATGGAAAGCTGAGGGTTAATCTGTGCAGGATTGGTAAAAACGTTTTTTTTTTTTTTTGTACTTTAAGGTCTAAGATAGACTTATGACATACCGTAAGATGGTAAGAATAATTATGAATAACCATGGTATTTAAAGCTAACTTTCCTCAAGTGGACTGAAAATGTTGTTTTAGGCCTTATACATTACTTGCCAATATGGAGAAGGAGGACTCCAATTATTTAAAGAGTTACTTTTAATGTATTATGTAAGTATTAATGTACATTACTTTTAATGTATTAAGAAATTAAGGATCACTTTCCTTTTTGGCCTTAACTCAATAAATTAAATAGGTTTCCCTTTCCATTTTCCTTTACAGCATTAAATAAATAAAAAATAATTAATACAAAATAAACATTAAAATACTAAGTTAATACTAAAACAGTAATGTAACATCTAGTATTTTAAATTGTGTGTAAAATACCAACTGTTGCTGCTAAAGCAGCAAGAACTCTTTATTTTATGCTTTTGATTTATTGAGCTTACCTCTCAAATTCTCTTGTCTTTGTGCATTCTTGGGCTCCTTTACTAATCACTATTAGGAAATCTTGTGTCAAAACAAATGGCACACGTTCTCTTTTATAACCAAATTTTTTCTTCTTGTGATCCAAAAAGTGTCCAAAATCTATATGAAACAGCTTTCAAAAATAAGAAATTACATTATGGTTTTGACACATGCAGAAATACTATATCCTAAATTGATAAAGTTAGTTTAAGAATCGAAAACATTATAAAAAGAGAAAGTTATTACTTGTCCATCATCTTTGACCATGATGTTACTATTGTGACGATCTCCAATTCCCAAAATGAAGGTGGCAACACAATATCCAGCACATGAACGTGTAAACAAATCAATGGCTGCATCATATCTACAAAGAACCAAACACCTTATGAGTAGTGTGGAAATATAGAATGATTCAGGCCAAATTGGAAAAAGATGGTTGCAGTTCCTATTTAAAAAATGAAAACAATCACTGACATTAGAAGGAAGTAATTATGTCCAAAGATCTGTGGAACTTTGAGATTTTGAAGTTTTCAAGAGTTTCTAAAGAAATTTCTAGATGTTCTCTGACCAAATCATAAATCTTATTATAGTGAAAAAATACTTATCAAGTCTTTAAAATTAAAATTTTCTTGTCACTTAATGAATTGTAAGTAAAATTTTGAATATACAACTTTTTTTTTAAAAAAAGAGTACAAGTAATAAGAACATTTTAGATATGTAAGTTGAATGCACAGGATTTTACCATATTATAAGCAATTTTGCTCTTTTACACAATTACCTCAACTATTTCAAAGATTAAACATACTTTTTTCCAAAGTAAGTACAATTATTTTCTCTGGTCTAACTCAGAAAAATATATACAAACACTAAAAGACCTAACAGAAAGTTAGATTAACATAGGAAGAATAGAATAATAAACTTACATTTCTCCTTTATTCTTGTCTTTGAGCCACTGATGTAGTGTGTGGCTGTTGAATTGCAAAGCACCTTTCAGGCCACCTTTGCACTGAATTTGCATGATAGTGTGAGAATTTCTCACTACCTCAATCAATCCCACACAGTCACCAATGGACAGACAACCATAAGGTAACATCCTGAAAAAGAAGCAAGACATTTACAATTAAATTGTGGAATTTAAAAATAGCAAACATTTTAATATACATGTATATTCTACTTGTAAATTTGTCATGCATGATTTTTAGGGCTTTAACCTAATTTTTTTTTTTTTTTACACTTTTATCAATGGTATTTTTTTTTAAATTAATTTTTTAATATTTTAAAAGATGTTTAGATTACATAAATGTTACACAAAAATTACAAGGATTCCCATGTTCCCCACCTCCCACACCTCCCATAACATCCCACATAAACATCTTTCATTAGTGTGGCGCATCACCTGCAATGGATATATACATCCTAGGGCTTTGCTATTAAGCATGGACCATAGTTAGCATTGTAGACCACACTCTCTCCCACACAGTTCTGCAAGTTATATGCTGATGTAAAATGGCCTATATCTGTCATTGTAATGTCACTCAGGATAAGCTTTAACCTAATTTTAATTTATTATAGCGGGACAAACATATTCCTAAAGAATCTTCAAAATTATCTGCCAACACTTATTATAACCTTCAAATGGGAAGAAAATTAATTATATATCAGAAAATCACTGCCACAACTTGCATTTTATAAGCATTTATGACTTTAAAATATGGGTGAATTTTAAGGTGTTTAATAAAGGGCAGCAGTTCTTAAATTTTTTGTTTTAGGACTTCTTTATACTCTTAAAAATTGTTGAGGACCTCAAACACCTTTTGTTTATGTGAGTTGTATCTATTGATATTAGAAATTAAAATGGAGAAAATAAATTAAAATATTTAAATAAATACCAATTCATTAAAAAATAACAAACCATTATTTTAATGTAAGCAACATCTTTTATGAAACAAAAACACCTATATTTTCCAAAACAATGGCACTGTTCCACATGTTTTCATATTTCATGTCTGGCTTAATAGTACCCAGCTGTGGTCTCATATATGCTTCTGTAGTCAATCTAATGTGATGTTTTTTAATTGAAGTATATGAAGAAATCTGGCCTCACACAGATATATAGCTGGAAAAGGGCACAGTATTTTAATAGGCTTTTCAGATAATTAAAGATAGTTTTCTTTGATAATATTCCAAAACTTGACAATTGATCTCACTGATCTCATCAGAAAAGTCTTTAAGTTTGGGGACGTTGTTATGCTCACAGGGGTGGATTCAAGTTTTTTAAAGTTTTAATTTGCTCTCGAAAGTTCCTATTTTATCATTGGCAACAAATACCATCAGTAGGTCCCCTTGAAGATACAGGCTCACATAGTTCATTAAAAAAAAAAAAAGTATGCCAAATATCCACATATAACCATACGTGTCAATAAAAATGGTGCTCCATGAAAAAAAAGCAGCTAGTTCAGCTTACAATTCAAATAATCTTACAAATCCTTGTCCTTGATAGAACCATCATATACTTTTGGTATATGGCAGAATTACTTTATGGGTACTTCTCATTTCATTACATAGAATATTAAAAAGACATGTATTCAGGGTGAAGAGAAAATGAAATAAAACACCTAACATCCCAATTGGCATATAACTACTCTGTCATTCTCATAAACTACAGTCCATTCTTTTCACTTTTCTTTTACTTAAGTTGGTAATAGTCTACACTTTATTTTCATTTTCTCACTTAATTCTTTGTAGCCTAGCTTCCACACCTACCACTCTACTACATCAAACTCTTCTTAAAGTTAACCATGAATCATCAATTCCAGGGATTTTTTTTTTTTCATAGTCCTTATGCTCTTAAATCCCCCGAAGCACCTGAAAATATAGACAATTCTTTTTGCGAATTTCTTGCCTCTTTTTAGGTTCTGTGAATCACTTACTCTGGCATACCTCCCTCTCTAACCATTTCTTTCATGGAATATTTTCCTCTATTTGCCCTAATAAATAGAGGAATTTCTTAAGGTTGTACCTGGCTCATTCTCTTACTTTAAGTTTTTATTTTATTATAGTTGAACACAGTTTAAAAAGTCAAATAGTCCAACAAGGCTTATTATAAAAGAACCAAGCAGAATTAAAATAAACCTGATAAATCTAAGTTTTGCCAAGTATAAATGAAAATGCTGCTGTGATTTTACTTACGTTAATTTTACTTTTGATTTAAAATTAAATTATACTTAAGTAAACATATTTTGCTTAATTTACTTAAATTAATGGAAAGATATTTAGAAAATATTCTAAGAATTAAATACCCCTCATATTTCCAATGATCTCACTTTAGACACTTTTTTTGCACAGGAGTCACTAATTTACAGTTAAAATAATGTAATTGCTGGGGTAATGTAGTTAAAGCCTTTTCTATATGCTTTCTAGTTCTGCCCTCTCTTTTGCACTCTACCCCCTCTTGGCGGGGGGTGGTGGTGGTGGTAATAAGTGGCATGTGGATCTCTCGAAACACAGGAAATTATATGAAAAAAGGAAACTTGATTAAAAAAAATATTGTCTTTGGAAAGTAGCAAGGATTAAGCAAACAATCAGGAATTGAGAATTTAAAGTCAATGACTGAATTTGTGCCTTAGCAAGTTGCTTGAACTGTCCATTTTTCTTATTTGCAAAGGATACTATTTGTCATCAATACATTTTTATATACTCGCTACTCTTAATCTATAATAGGCATACAAATAAACCCTTGTCTGGTATTACTTGCTATTTCTAACTAATCTACCCTGTTGCAATGGCTAGAGTTGAATCTAATGTCCACTTATAGACCAAAGCACTTTTAGAGAGGCTGGTCTTTGCCTGAATTACTCTGGATTAGCAAAGAAGCAAGAAAGACAAGGAAAAACTATTGGAAGAAATAATGACTAGCAGAAGATGAAGTGTGACAGAAAACTTAATACTGATAATTGTGGAAGTTTGGGTAGAAACAACAGATAGGTAAAAACCTTAAGATTTTTCAGTTTCATAAAGTTTGTTGGAAAATTTATTCAAGATTAGAGGATTTATAAAGTCTTAGAATTAGAAAATTATTATGAAAGAAACCTTGTAAACTCTTAACCTCTGAATATAAACAGGGGCCTTTTGTGTCTCCTGTTCTGTTCCTAATGGTGACATTCCAGAGGCAGCTGCAGAGTATTTACAAGCTTATTAGAGGTAGCTCTTCATATTTAACTGGATCTCATTAGCCATTCTAATCCAAGTAAGAGGAGGACAAATGAGAGTACTAGAGGGTAACCAACTATTTTTAATTATTACTGCATACATTTCTTTAAAGACATATACCTCTATAATCAATAAAGATTTCCTAACAGTTTACTTTTTCAATATAACTTAACTTTCAACATACATGTTGCCCTATTATTTACCTACCGAAGATCAAGACCTTGATTTTGCCAGATATTTTCCATAATGCGAATAATTTGAAGTGTTAGCATATCTTGCCGTAAATCTGGAATTCAAATAATATGTATCACTACTTAATGCCACAAATGCAAATTAGGGTATCATGTCATCATAATGTTTTCAATCAGAAAATAAAGTTATATTTACTCTTCAAAATAATCTATTAGGAAGCAATATTCTGAGTCTTAAACCCATTTCTAAAGTATTTGCATAAACACATCTGTATAACAATGTAGAAAAAGCTAGCGCATGTACTTCACAAAAATTAAAATATTTCAGGTACTTATTTTTCTTATGTATGTTTATATTAAAATACTGAAATCAACAGGATTCACTCCTGTATGTTCATTTCCCAAGGGAAACCATCCATGATGTTTACCCTGCCATAACTCATTCTCCAAGTAAGTTAGGATCTTCTTTTATATGGTCCTTAGTGGACTATACTTTTCCTTTGTCCCATGGTTGTAATTAAAAAAAAATTTTTTAATTAAAAAATTTTTATTAGAGAAGTGAGCTTACAAAACAATCATGCATAACGTGCAGAATTCCCATACATCACCCCATACCATGGTTTTAGTTTAAATTTTGCAATTATTGTTTAATATATCTCTTGCCCTTGCTAGACTGGGAACTCCAAGAGGGCAAGAGTCCTGTTTTGTTTATTGCTAAAACTCGAGGGCCTTGTACCTAAAATATTTATGGAATAAATGGATGCTCATATAACTAAGCAAATGAAAGTCAGAAACTGATTTCAGGCTTTCTGATTCTAAAGCTAATACTTCTTTTCATTTCAATAATTACACATACATATTGTAAAGGTTAAAACATTTGCTTAGTATTATATATTTATCACATGTGTACTCCTTAAATGACTTCCAATAGTCTTCATTGTTCATAAATATCCTGTGTATAAAAAGACAGCTAAATTCATGCATCATAAGTTCAATAATATTTTTCCTTACCATCCCCATTTTTAAAGATGATCTCATTGTTCTGAAACAGTAACTCTGACATGATGTCTGGATTCTCCCAATTCAACCACAGTGGCCTTTTTGCAGAGGACATAATTCGGCACTCTTCAAGCCTATAACATAGTTAATTACTAGGCACCTTAACTTTGTTATTCCTTATTCCCCTCAAATTTATTTTAAAATAACATATACCGTATTGCTTTTTTTTTTCCGTATTGCTTTTTGAAGTGATATAAAATTTAAAACTTTCTCCCCAACTTTCATTTATGAATTAATTTCTAAGGGTGTATAAAGAAAAAATAAATATTATGCTTTTAAAATTTTCATATAATAGCATGTGAATTTTCACCAAATACAGGGACATATCATTAGTTTTACAAACATTCAATTTCTTATCCTATGATACCAGAAATTCTGGCCATAGAAAGTTTTAAATGCTATTATTAGATGAGTAAAAACTCAAGTCTGAATAAATATTATTCTGCACTTAAGATAATTTTCCTATTCCTATTTTGCAGGGTGGAAGAATGGGAGAGGGAAGCATATATACATGAAATATTCTAATTGTAAGGGATATTTTGACTGTCCTCAAGATTTTATTCAGAAAGGGTACTCATTTAAATATTTCAATAAAAATTCCAATGAAGTACCTTACCTGAGATTTCCTAGTTGATGAGCAGGGTTTAGAGGAGAAAGAAAGCCTTGAAGAGCATCCATGAAATCTGGTCGCCTCATTTGCTCAACTAGAAACTTCATCTGTACCTGATAAATAAGCATAATTAAGGTTAGAAACTAATTTCATAAAATCTCCTTTATACCTCAGTATTGTGTACTGGAATAGCCACATTCAAATAATAAAGGTGTTAAAACACAGAGCAGTGTAACTCAGGGAGAGAGGCAGAGTGGTAGTGCTGTACACGCTCCTGTGAGAAGAATGCTGCATGCTGACAGAGGCAATGTTTTAGTTCTCAAGCAGGGGTTGGTCACCTACAGGCTGCAGGTCAGCATCCAGTTTTTGTAAAGCAAGTTATACTAGAATACAGCCACCCACTTATTCATGTATTGCCTATGGCTGCTTTTGCTCTACAATAGCAGAGTTGAGTAGTTATCAGACAGCATGGCCCACAAAGTCTAAAACATTTACTATCTGGTCCTTTACAAAAAAGTTTCCTTGCTCTAGAGGAAAAACTAAGGAGACATCATATTATCTTAGCTTAATAACTTTACTGTTAGGCTTTTCAGAGAACACATTCTCTATCTCTGTTGGTTAGAAAAGATCTAGCAAGGTGAAAAGAAATTGCTGGGAAAAGAACTTGTATAAATCTTTGTTACTCCAAGTCTCACAGTATACTTAGTTTCTATTAAGTAGCTCTAAATAAACACCCCTTTTTATCAATTTAAACCAAAGCTCAGACTGCTGAGCTGTTATGCAATAAATGGCATTCTAAGAAACCTCCAGCTATCAAAAATATAAAATGTGAGTGATGAAAAAAAAAAAAAAAAACTAGTTAGGAGATAGGGGATTCACAGTAAGTTCGTTTTCATAGTGGAATTTTAATAATGAAGTTTTTTTTCTTAGTATAAACAAACAGCTAGAAAATCTATCATTGACTAGAAAGTTCTTACTCATATAAAGGCATTTCTTTCTCTATCACCATCAACCCCAATGTTAGCTCATTGTTCTGATAAAACACAAAACCACTCATAGAAACTGCTTTTGTTATATGCCTGCAATTTTAGTTCCCTATCACAATCTCATTTATGCCAATAGTGATCTGAGTAATGAATTTCATGTTCCTAATTAATCTGTTGTATCACAGCCAATTTGTGATATGAAAACTCCAGCTTAGAAGAAATGCCTATATTTACAAACATAACTAATATCTAAAGTTTTTTCTTAGCTCAGTTATAATATAAATATAAAATAATTTTCTTCTCTCTAGGCAGTCTAATCAACTCTTGCCCATCAATTCCAGCATCAGTATATTATTTTCTGATAACCTGTATTTGAACTTAAATATGCCAATAAAACCAACTCAGTTACATACTATATGACATTTAGATTACTAAAGTAACTTTCTCTTAAAGCTTTTCTTTTTTTTTTTTTCAAGCAGTATTAATGATAATAATGGAAAAATCCATTCAGTACTGCTAATTTATGTTCTCTTGCCTTTAGGGATTCACTAATAAACTGGGATCCTATCCTCTCCCCTACCTCACCCCATTGCACTAGAAGTGAGAAAAAACATCAATTAGTGAGGCTGGACAAATTTATACTGTTTATATTGATAGTTTTCTTCATATACTATATGCAATTGAAATTTCACTTTTTACTAAGCAGATGTGGTAGACTGAATTGAATGAAGGATAAGGAGTAGGAAAAGGTCATGAAAAACCATTTATGTTGTATTTCATACTCCTCAGTTATACTAAGCTTCAGATCTTAGCTAGATTGCAGATGAAGAGAGTATAATATATTTACTGTGTGACTATGAGTCCATTCTAACTGAGAAACATAAAAACTAATTTCTTTTCATTCATTTTCAGGGTCATTACTAAGAGACAATAAATGATATAAGATAAGGAAAGAATCATTTATAACAACTATGGCTATATAAGTGAGCAAGGAAAGGAAAGAAGAGGGTTATACCAACATTTATTGGGCACTGCCCATGTTCTAGTATCTGCAATAGGTATTTCACATATCTCATGTTATTTAATTCTTACAATAACCCTATGAAAAAAGTATTGTTCCCATTTTACAGATGAGGAAAATGAATCTCAAGAGCATAAATAATGTGTCTAAATACATAGCTTATAGACAGTGAATTTGAATTCAAATCCTAATCTGCTTGATTCCAAGGGCCATGATTTGTATACACACTGGGCTCCCAAACAACACTGCCCCACTACAATGAAGAGTCTCAAAAACAAACTAGAGCAATATACCTTTTGTGTTTCATCTTTCTTCTCTTGTTTGAGAATGTCAGTTAAGTTAATGAGCTTTTCCATAGCCTCGACTTGCCTATTCAGATGCTTCAAATACATTCCACATGCCCGACAATAGGACTCCAAAAGCAGGCCAAACCTCTGACTAACTGTTTTATTGTGCATCTCAGATCTAAAACAACAGTGCAAGAATTAAAACATATATTAAAAAATGGTTTTAATGTCTATACAGATAATCTTTTCTTAAGAAGATAAAAAACTTATTTTCTAAAGCTAATAAGTGTTATAGTCATATTAACAATAAAATAATTTGAAACAGCATTTAGAAGCAAAACAATCAAGAGTTTCAAGTAGTTCCTAGAAATATAAATTTAATACACAACTAGCTTTTAGGTTTATTTCAACTACTTTTCATTCACTAATCTCAGCCCAAGACACATAAACATGAAAAAAGGAAATGTGTCAAAAAATTATTATAAAATGAAGAAGGAGGGACCAAAGAGCTTGGTGAGTCTGATTTGAATCTTCTGGCTTATCTGACTTTTCTATACCACCTCTAAATTTAAGTTATTAGAACCCAACTTCTGGGTTCCATTTTTAATTTACTTAAATACTTTCCAAATCATAGTGGCTATAACTGTTTTTCTAAATTTAGAAACAAAATATATGGTTTATGACCTCAAACTTTGAGTACTAGTTATAAGAGACTACAACACATTTTTATTGTATCCCAAGGTAATCTCCCAAAATTCCAACTAAGATTTTTTTTTCTTTATTTTGGGATATTTTAATTCATACACACAGTGAAATTGCAGATGTGGACATATCAAATTTTACTTCGCTTAAAGAGAAATCAAAAACTTTAAAAATATTTTAGCTCTCATTCATGTATAAAATTCAATTTTCAATTTTTCTGGCTTATTTAACTTCAAAGAGAAAAGTTGAGGAAAAGCTCATCACTAGTAGAATATACTTTCAGTATGGAACACTCTTCCAGGTAATAAGAATAAAAAAGACATAAATAATACATATTTATATATCTACTAGGAAAGCAAGTAATAACCACAGAATTTAATAGGAAAATAATCTGACTTACTTTAAATGCCAAAAGAAAAAGTGTCCAATCCTTTGATTAGTCAATGCTTTCTTGAGTAAAAACCTCACAAGAAGGTTATCCAAATATTGTTCATATTTTAGGACCTAAGCAATTTTAAAAAACAAAAACAAGAAAACACCACATGAATCAGGGGCAGTTTCTGTATGGCTATAGTTAAAGAAAGAAAATGTTTTAGAAAAAAAGTAGATACTACTTGTTATAAAACTGTTTTTTTCTTCTAAAGAATAAAACCAGTTAACCCAGTGGATTTTGGAAGCAGCATTGGATTAGAATAAAATATTATTTTCTCTTTTACATTATTTTACCTGTACTAGCTGAATTAGGTACTGAGAAAGTTTGTCATCTGTTAAATATTTTTCCAAGCATCGAACCGCAAAACCTCGAACCATAGGATCTGGGTAATTACAGTCCAGAAGCTCCATAGCTTGTTCAGGTTTGATTGGAGGCCAGTCTTTTACCAAGCAGTACATCTGTGTATGAGAAACACAATAAACCGAGTTTAAAAAGCAAAGATAGTTGCAAACGAATCCTATAAAACACTGCCTTAACTTTTTATTTTAAAGTTCATTTGGATAAAAAACATCTTTGTGAATACAGTGCTTAACATTTTCAGTACTAAATAATTTTATCTGCAGAAGCAGTGCGAATGGTATTTTTCTCCACTATATTACCATTATTTTAAAACACAGTTTATTTCCTTTCTTATGTTGATGAAGATTTTCTGAGAGAAAACAATTTGAGTGAGTTACAAATTTTGTACAACAGTTATTTCATAATCTCAAGCACACATTTACCTGGGCTACTTCATCTCTAGAATTCCATTTAACCGACAGAAGCAATTTGGGTAGAATTTCAGGAATAGTTACACAATAGTGTCTGTGTGGGAAAGACAAAAACAAAATAAAAAGCATTCTTTTATGTTATTCAATCAGCCTAGTTGTCTAACTCTTCAATTATGCAATCTTTAAGAAGTTCCAAACACTTGTAAGATTTCTTACCATTACTAGCCTTCTTTAAATATCAAAAGAAATTTTTTTCTTTTTTTCAACATTATAGTGATCTATATATGTACATATATACTTAGACTCAGTTATAATGGCAAGGAAGACAAAACGAAAATCCAAATGGAGGACACATAGTTAGGAAAAATTGCGACTGATAGTTCAGAAAAACTATGAATATACTTCATAACACTCTTTATGGTCAATGGACAAAATTATGTTTTTAATGAGCTTTCTGCAGAAATGCATGGCAACTGCTTTATTTAAGTAAAACAGTATACATTTACCAAGTAGCAGGTTAATTTCCTTAGAAGTGAAAATAAGGCATTACATTATTACTTTGAGGAAGTATAAGAAAAAAAGAAAAATGGAAGGGAACTCCTAAAAATTATAATATCTAGACTAACTAAATCACAACTAAATTGATTCAAAACTATAGATTATTTTTTTGCATTTTGCATTTTATTAAAAAAATAAAAATAAAAAATAAAAATAAAAAAGTAGCAAATCT
>JAQZBX010003588.1:45493-64653 GCA_029593785.1 Cabassous unicinctus | reverse complement strand
ATGATTAGGGTGTTGAGCCCCACCCCTTGGTGGGTGGGGAATCGACTATAAAAGGCAAGGCAAAGGACAGAGGGAGCAGGTTTTGAAGCAGATTTTGAGAAGCAGTTTTGATGTTGGAAAGAAGGCCCCAGGAGAAGAGAAGCAAGCCGTTTGCCTGATCGTCTACAGCTGACCTTGTGGAGGAAACAGGAGCTAAGCCAGAAGCCTGAACCCTGGCAAACGCTGGCAGCTGTCTTGCTCTAACACGTGGCAATGGACTGTGGTGAGAGAAGAAACTTAACGCTTTATGGCCTGGTAACTGTGGACTTCTACCCCAAATAAATACCCTTTATAAAGACCAACCCATTTTTTGGTATTTCACATTAGCACCCCTTTGGCTGACTAATACACCATATCTCAAACTTTTTCTTGTCCACTCTGCTGCATTCACATTGATTGTACCTCAGAGCTTGCTTTACATGCCTGGCCCTGTCTTACTCCCTCTACTCCACCCCAGGCTGTCCTTATGAGCAATCAAATCGCAGTAAAATGGCTCCTTGTCAGAAATACCATCCAGATTATCCATTCTAAACTAGATCTTCTGGGTTACTCTCTTATATAACTCTACTTTTATTTTAATCACAGCAATGATCACAATTTGTAGTTATATATTTGTTTGTTTACTGCCTGTATTTTTCTAGATTGTAAATCCCATGAGTGAAGGAAGAATGTCTGATTTTCTTTACCACTATTTCCAGTAGCTACCAGAGTGTTCACTTAGCTTGTGTAACTAAAAGATAAACAGGTTTCTTTCAAATTCATTTTCACAAAAACATAGGTTATAAATGCCATCTTCTTATTTATCATTGTTTCATCACCAACTTAAAACTCAGCTATGTATATTTATTTATTTACTTAAAAGTCAAATGAAAATTGAGCATGTGGAGGTGACAGCATTATTTAGTGGACCCCATTTAAAAATACATGTTTCACTGTAAGATGAAAACCTTTATAAAGTCTAAAATGTATATTTTACATTTGGAGAAGAAATTTCATTATTTGTTATCAAATATCTCAGCATAATATTTTGTGTATAATTTCTATATTGAATTTATTTTTAAAATAGTAGCATAGATATTATAATAATTAATATGGAATGCATATTTAGAGTCTCTATCTCTACTAAACCTTCAAGAATAGCGTTTAATGGGATGACCTGTTTATGAATAGCTTGTTTACTCTAGACATATTATTTTGCATGTTAACTTAACGGCAACAGGTTGGGTTAATCAAATCAAGCCACCTTTTCACTATTTCTTATTTCTATGTATTTATGTGTTATTATTAAGTCTTCTGATTTTGACTCTACAATAGTGTTTTCTCTTTAAGAACAACTCCATTCCCAAATCTTTTTACTTCATACCTTCTGCTTGCATACTTGTTGCTTGTACCATAATCACATTTTCATTTTCACTTGACTATGCTGGTTTTTTAAGCAGAACACCTGCTGAGAGGTTAGTTGCTTTTGAAAAGATCCAATTGTCTTTTGAGCAAAATGAAATATAGGCACAGAGGCCCAATTATTATTAACTGTTAGCATAATTGTAATTATAAGTAGAACATTTCATTAGATTACATCTGTTGAAGTTTTAAATGAATCTCTGCAATGTGCTGTATTAATAAGCAGCAAGGAACTGCTGACTTGGCACCCTTTTGGATCACATTTGTGACAACAAAAGAGGTTATGAAAATGAATTCACCATAGGAGCCCTACTGAGTTAGTCACTATGATTCACAAGTTTATTATGGTAATAAAGCAACATGAAGCAATAATACTAGGTCTCATAAATATACAAGTGATCTTCAGTATTGCTACAAAAACAGAATGAAGTAGAACTAAGAAGTGCTGGGAATCATATAAAATCTATTGTAGCGACTGTCACTTTACTGAAGAAAATCAAAAGTTCTACTTCACCTTGCTTCGGTTCTTCCACCTAAAGTTTTCCTCACTGAGAATGTATGAATCGTTTCAGTTACAAAGAGATATTATTCTCATCATGATCTTGAGGTTACAGATTCACATGTTTTATAGGAGGACACAGATAAATGGCACAGACCTGATTTTCAAATATATTTGGTGATTGTAATTGTTCTTTCCCCTTGGTGATTTGCACTTGAAGTGGCAGGGTTCAAATACATGAAAGAGAAGTGATGAAGGTCAGTGGATGGTGATGGAAACAAACTCTTGAAATCTAGAAATTTGGATTAGCTCTCTGGCATATACAAACATATCAGCATGTGTTTTGTACTGGACCCTAAATAGCAATTTTTCCTTCAAATATCCAATTTTTATTTGAAAAATAATGTTCAAAAGCCTTCATTGCCAATAACGTTGTCTTGTTGTCTAGAGTTAACTCACAGAATATTTACAAAAAATAGTTTAATAAACTTGCTTTTTAAATTCTGTATCTCATTACTAAAAAATCAAAATTGAGACTCAAAATTTATAGTCAGAAAAATTTAATTGATTTGAGCCTTGTAAACTTTTCTTTGCACTTGCAAACCAAATCTATTTTTTTCTATAAATAGATACATTAGTTTTCTACTGTTGTGGAACAAATTACCATTAACCAAGTGGCTTAAAACAACATCCATTCATTAAGTCACAGTTCTGTAGGTCAGATGTCTGACTAAGGCACAGCTGGACTCTCAGTGTCTCAATGGCTGATATCTAGATGTTGGTCAGACTGTGCTATCATCTGCATAACAGGAAAGAAAATGCTTCCAATGTCATTCAAGTTGTTGGCAATATTCCATTTCTTGTGGTTGTAAGCCTGAGGTCCCTGTTTCCTTGCAGGCTGTCTGGTGGGGTCATTTTCTACCACTGAAGGCTACTTGCATTCCTTGCCATATGAACCCTCCATCTTCAAAGAAAGCAAAAGCAAATCTCCCTTGCACGGAATCCCTCTCATGCATCAGATCTCTCTGACTTCACTATCTCTAACCTTTAGAATTAGATTTTAAGGATCAGAGGGTCATCCATATAATCTTAACTGCTGCAAGATCAGTTAACTTAGGACCTTAACTACATCTGCAAAATCAACCCATAACAGTACCAACATTAGTGATTGATTGGATAACTGGGAGAAGGTGTGTGTACAATAGAGGCTGGAATCTTGGGGACCACCTTAGAATTATGCCTACCCAAAAACCTTAATTCAAATCTTTACTCAACCCACCGAGTAAACACAGAAGAATTTGCCTAGAATTACATTTCTGGATGATGATATAAGGTAGTGTTTTCAAAGTGCAGCACCAAAAATCAACATTGTAACTTTGCAGTAAAGATTTCTAATGACTTATCTCACAAAAATATCAAAATTTACCATTTTTAATACATAAACTCTGCATTCATTTATGCAACAAATACTTATTGCATCCCTAATATGTTCAACAGGTAGAGATAAAAGCCTAGGACTAAATTTCTCCTCTCAGGGAACTTACAGATACCTTTTGTCAGATACTCCTAGAAACAGAATTCAATTAAAAACAAGAAAGACCCCTGTGCTTGAGCAGCTTAAAGTATTCCTGTGAAAGAGACATAAGAGGAAAAATTAATTATTTAATTACAATTGTGATGAGCACAAGCAAGGCAAATGAAGGATTCATTATGACATGTATCAGGAGTGAATCCTGAACAGAGGAACCGAGAAAGCTTCCCTGAGAGAGTCACATTTAAGCGGCCTTCTAAGGTCCCCGAAATTTTAATGTAGTGACTGGCGGCAGGGAGAAAGAACATAGGGTGCACATGCAGAAGCTTAGCTCTTGTTACCTTTCATAAAAAAATTTGTGGGCTTTAATCTTTTATGATCACACCTTATAGAATGGACGTAGAAATGTTTCTGTATGTGAAAATCTGCGTTCTGCCTATAATTAAATGTGTAACTTCTTGAACTTATCATGGGGATAATTCTTCAGACAGCTGTTACCGTTTAGCCTTGAGGCATACGAATAATATGTCTTCCTCATCAACTGACACACATTTAAAATATTAAAAAGAAACACACAGAGTTTCCAAGTCCTTTACAAATAACAACACATTTATTCCTCACAATAACCCCTATTAGATAGCTACAGTAATTTTCATTTTGCAGATGAAGAAAATCTATGCACAGGGAAGTTAAATATGTCTCTCAAGACCACAGAATGATCACAGTGAGAGGGACAGAATTTGAACCCAGGTGGTTTGGCTCCAGAGTTCCTGCTATCAACCGCTATCTTGGTTTGCCAGGCTGCTATGACAAACACCACTCAATGGGTTGGCATAAACAGGAATTTAGTGTTCCATTACTTTGAGGTTAGAAGGCAAAATATTTGTAAGGTTTGCCTTGTTCCAGAGACTTTAGTGTTTTGGTACTGGCCGTCAGCTGTATCTCTGCCTCTCGTCACATGGAGATGCCTTGTCCTTTCTTGCTCTGTGACTTCTGGGTTCTTTTTAAAAAGCCTTTTCTAATATAGATAAAGACCCACCCCTATTCAGTTGAGCCCCATCTTAATTAAAAATAACTTCTTCAAGAGGTGTTATTTACAGTGGATTCACACCAAAGGAAGGCAGAATAAGATGAACATGTGTAAATTGTGGTACATTAAGCACTTTACCCTGACTCCCATGTTATGATGCCAGATGATAAGACATATGCAACATCAGCACCCAGACCATATGAACAGTCACTCTATATCCTTCTCTTTTGTTAAATTGACCCCTTTGTGTCACTGTATCATGCCTTTTTGCAAGCATAATGTTTACAGATCATCTTTGAAAAGAAATCATGTTTGAAAAGATTCTCCTATCTTAATTATCTTTTATGAAACAGACATATTATTTTTAAACAAATCTCCAAAGTCAAAAGAGCACATATTCTTTTTGAATGCTTGTCTATGTTTAGAAAATATTTTTATTTCAAATATGGATAAAACTACATCCCTAAGAGATGTGTAAAAATATATATTCAGGCTGCTTGAGATTATCAAGGAAATATTCTATTGAATATGTTTCTTCTATTTTAGGTACACAAAAATATATGAAAAGGTCTGAATTATTTATAAAATCAAATTTAACCATAAGATTTTCTTTAGTATTGTTCTTTTCTCTCTCACTATCATTTCTATGAACATAAAATATTTCCTTCAGCACAATATGAAACTGATTCTTTTGCTTTCCTTTCTGGATTAAGAAAATTCGACAAGAAAAAGCAATGAAGGGTATTCAGATTGGGAATGAAGAAATAATCTATCTTCTTTTGAAAACAAAAATTCCATGTAAAAAGACAATCCTAAGGCATCTACCGGAAAGAACTAGAACTAACAAGTGGATTTAGAAAAATTGAAGAGTCAAGTTGAAAAATAGCATACCAGTTGAACTTCTATATTCTAGAAACAAATTGAAAATTAAATTTAAATAGTTTACATCATCATAAACATAAAATACATTGAGATACAATTTAAAATATTACGTGAAATGGCTTTACAGTAGTTTTCATTTTAATTCTATGAAAAACTAAAGATGTTTTGAAAGAGATCTACATCATGTTCATAAACTGGAAGACTCAATATTGTTAAAGTGACGATTATCTACAAATTGTTCTATAGATTCAGTACAATCCTAATAGAAATTCCCGCAGGCTTTTTTCTTAGAAATTAACAAGTTGTTTCTAAAATCTATAAGCATATGGAAATGAATTAGTATAGCAAACACAATTTTAATTACAAAGAACAGAAACAGAAACAACCTGATTCAAGATTTACCCTAAAGGAAGAAATTGAAGTTTTGGCAATAGAATAGACAAAGAATAATGGAACAGAATAGAAGGTACAGAAACAGAACTGTAAATATATAGTGAGTTGATTTTCAAACAGTTGTAAAAGTAATTCAATAAGGAAAAACAGTCTTTTCAAGAAAAATTTTGGAAAAACATGACAGGCTTGAATTATATATCTCTAAATCTATTTATAATCTATCTACCTATCTATCTATCTTCTAATATCTATCTGTCCAACTATCCATCTATCTATCAATCTATCTTGTCAGCATTCTCCAGAGAAAGAAACCAAACTGACAGGAGATATATACATACATACTCACATACTTACATACACATGCACACATGTATATATGTAAATATTAAGGGATTAATTATAGGAATTAAAATGTGATCATGGAATTGACATTCTTAGAGTCATTAGGTTTTGACCATAGTCTCTAGGCTTTAGAGAAAACAAGGGAAATTAACCTAGAGCATCGACAGTCCTTACTTACTACCATGGTATGCTATTATGTACATTTCCAGATTCATTTCACTCCCTCTTCCACACAACAGACACTCATTATTGACAATCTGAACCATCTATTGGGGGACTTTTCATCTGAAAAGTGGTTTAATTAAATAAATCAGATAGAACATTTTGACTTTAATTCAATTACTAGAAGTTAGGAACCATTTATAAATTCAAGAGTATTATATTGTTGAGTGTTGGCAGAGATTTCAATGATAGAAATAGATAAAAATGGAGTGCATAAATGATGGACTAATTTGGAAGTACATCTACTCTCCTTTTCATGAAAACAAAAGGGCACAACTGTGCATAGATTTTTAAATATCACATTTTAAAATTAAAATTCAACATCATCTTTGAAATTATAATGAGAAAAACACCAGTTTTCATTGCTGTTGAACCATTTAACTGATTATTTCTTCAAATACATGGAAATTTATTTCTAAGGAATAATTCCTCTTTGTATTAGTCAGCCAAAGGGGTGCTGATGCAAAATACCAGAAATTGGTTGGTCTTTATAAAGGGTATTTATTTGGGGTAGAAGCTTACAGTTACTGGGCCATAAAGCATAAGTTTCTTCCCTCACCAAAGTCTGTTGCTACATGTTGGAGCACGACAGCTGCCGATGTTTGCCAGGGTTCAGGCTTCTTGGGTTCCTCTCTTCCTGGGGCTGCGTTTCTCTCCGGGCTTAGCACCTCTGTTTCCTCCACAAGGTCATCTGTAGACTATGAGGCTTTCTAGGCTTTGCTTCTCTCCACAAGACCAGCTGTGAACTCTCAGGGGAATGGCTTGTCTATCCCGGGGTCTGCTCTCCTTCCTTACCAGAACTCCAACATCAAAACTGCTCTCTCTATTTTGCCTGGCCTTTTATATTTGATTCCCCCACCCACCAAGGGGTGGGGCTCAATGCCCTACTGATGTGGCCCAGTCAACGCCCCAATCATAACTTAATCACGCCCAGATTAGCAGACAAGCCTACAAGCACAATCCAATATATGTACTTTTGGAATTCATAATTACATCAAACTGCCCAACCGCTGCACTCTTCTTCCCCCACCACCAGTTACTACAGAAGATGATTTTATGTATATGGTTCATATACATAATTTTTAAAAATTCATTGATAAATGTTTGCTTCAATATATGTTTGAAAAAGTATAATACCATATTGAAATAATAACTTCATGTGCATTTTTGTTTCAGATTAAAATATATTTAAAAGGAAATGAATCCAGGTCTTATTTAAAAGAAATATTGGGTAATATTGGTACTAGCAAACAAGAAAAAAAATTAAACAAAAATTGTAAAGGTGATAACAAAAATAATTGCATTTCAGAATACTATGCTATTCTATTTTCAATTTCTGAATTATATGTATTGTTTTCTTTTTATTATTTCACATTCTATTCATTTTTAAAAAATACAAGTCAAATTTAATTATAGGCACTGATTCAAGTGTATGTAATCCTTCTGTGCTACTAATGGTTTAAAGCTGCTTGGGTATTAAACTTTGCCTATTTTGTGTTTCTTCAAATGCTACTTAAGATGCATTTCCAGCCAAGCTTTTGGAAATGTAAAAGAAGTTAACTGTGCTAAAACTACTTCTTAATTATGTAAAGTATTATCTCTCAGAGGGCAGAAAATACCTCTATCTAGTTATTTTGTACAATGTCTAAAAAGGGCTCAGAATCCCATGTTTAAGACAGACCATCTGTGTAACCATTTTTTTTTTCTCCCAAATTCTACTGTCTGAGAAAAAGGTCCATTTATTTTTAGCAGATTAAGGCAGATTATTGATGCAATGGACTTACGTTTAGTTCAGAAATTTCTGCTTATTTTATACAAATTTATCACTAGCCATACTTTTCTTGCTCTTAAATTTTGCTCAAACTTTCAAAATGAAGCACTAAATTAGATGCTTATGTATATTAGCAATTATCAATTGCCAGTAATCAATTACTGTAAAGGATAATTTGATCCATTTAGACTTCTAAGAACAGTATCCAAAGATTTTGTTCTTCTGATGACTCACTGCTGACTTATTTCCAGCTGCTTTTCACATTTATTTTCATTTGTTATTTTAATCAATAATATTGAAATCTTAAGGAGAAAAACAGCCAGCTCAGTAATGACTGTAGACTCTTTGTTGATTTAAGCTAATTTGCCAAATTCACACATACACACACAACCGGGTTAAATCGAAGTTTGAGCTCTTGCATGGTACACGATAAGTATTTAGACAGTGACACCTCACAGTAGAAACTCCTTTATCTAACGCCAACTCATTTTGATTTTGAAAGTGTTTGTTCTTCTTCTTCCCTACAAGTCATTTTTATCTTTTGCCCGATTCCTGTAACTTTTGGGACTTAACTTGGATATGTTCCCAGAACAGAGAGATGTTTCCCTGCTTTTATGTCTTTTCTCATGCCATTTCTTCTGACTGTTTCAAGGAGTGGTCAAATGCTAAAGAAAGTTCTAAGGAGAGGTAGAATGATGGACTATTGAGTTTCAGGATGAAGAGGTAATTGGTAAGTTTTGAAAGGGGAGCTTTCTTAGAAGCCAAAAGATTGTCAAAAATTTAAGAAGTTGTGAGTTGGTGATTAAATAGAGGCCAATACTCACTTGTTTGAAAAATTTGGAAGTAAAACTGAAATAAAGAAGAGAGAAAGGTCCATGAAAGAAACATCTGTGAAGATGTTTCAAAGCTTTAGACACTGGAGAGTGAAAGGGCAGAGACCAATTGAGAGGGACAGCTTAAATAATTTACAGTGTGCAGGGATAGTTGAAGGAGCAGGGTGAAGAAGGAAATGGAATTGAGAAAATGTTGCCTTAAAAGCCAGCAGTATACCAATACCTCTGAGAACATAAGGAAAGAAAATAAAATATAAACACGAAAATATTTTGGGTGATATTGATATATGTTGGGGCAACTCATGTCAATCAAATTTGATCTTTTAATTAAGTAACAAATCTTTTGAGCTGCTACTGTAAGTAGTGCTTTAAAGAATGAGTCCAAGGGCTGGAATAAAACAATTCTCAAAAATGTACAATGTCCTAGTTGAACCTAGATAACTGATTATTTTACATTGGGATAGCTATGGTTCTATATTTTATTTTATTTTTTCACTTTCATGACTCCAAACATCTCAAGAAATTGTTTTATGACAGGGACTTTATTTTTTAATGAACAAAAATATTAGGAGGCATGAAAGATTTAGGTGCCAATAATGACTGCTATTTATCAATTACTTGTCATGAGCCAGGTGCTAGGATTACTGCTTCATGTAACTTATCACCAACCCTGAAAACAATCCTGCAGGATAAATGCTATTGTCTCCACATCACAGATTACTATTACTATTATTATTATTCATTTTATTGTAGTAGCTGAGTATTGAAAGCTAATTGCATGACAACACTGGCTAAGTGCTCTATGAAAATTATCTCATTTAATACTGAGATTTGGGGAGGGAGGTGCATATGTACTGTGCTCTGTAAGGCAATTGACACATATCTCACTTCATCTTTGCTGTAGCTACCTCCACTTTACAGATAAGGGAACTGAGGAATGAACAAGATATTGAGAATTTTTAGGTTTAAGCACAGGCCATTTGGCTCTACAGGCTGCATTCTTAGATACCTTGTTATATTCTTTGTATTCAGTGAAAAATTTATCTGACTCTAGAGTTCTTGTCTAAGAAACAAGGACAAAAATAAATTAGCTGACTCTGCACATCAGGCTACAAAAAGCGTCAAATGTGACTGGACTCATAATGAAGTGGGAAAGTGGGAATTATTATCCAAGTAATCTTTGAAAACTGGATAAAATCGGGTTTAGGAGGAGTTCTGGGAAGATGGCAGACCAAAAAGACATGGAACTCTATTCTCTCCCAGAAAAATAGCTGGAGGACAGGAAGAAACGACTTGGGAAAAAAGTCTTCTGGGGTTTAGGACACCACTGGACATCACTCAGAGGAGAGAGCGACAAGTGAAAAGAATCATGGCAGCAAAACTGTGAGTTAAAAGTCACAGCTGCAACTGCCAGCATCTTCTCCCACCCTATAGACACTTTTGAATTCTGAGGCTTTGAATTCTGAGACAAAGGGGGCCCCTGGGATCCACCTCCCTAGGAAAAGGGAGAGAGAGGCACACAGCCTAAGGCTGACTCAGTTTTTGAACCACAAATTTAGTCTGCTGCGTCCAACAACACTTCCAGGCTGTTTGCCTTGGGAGCAGGCAAGCAACTCAAGAGATCTGACCCTCTCAATCTCTTTTCCGAGCAGTGTTGGTTGTTGAGGATGAAGAGGGGAGTGGAATTATTTCTTATCCAGGAAAAGAGAAGGGGTTGAGAGCAAAGGCTGGAGAACTGCCTCTTAGAAAGTTTGAATTACAAGACTCTTAGCCTCGAGGTAAGAACATCTATCACATTGATCCCATCTGTGTTGCAGCAAACACACTCCCATCAGACATTGATCTGAGAGGGCTGCCAAAGAGCACCATCTGCTGGTGGACCAAGGAAGCACACATGAGGAAATTAAAAGTAAATAAATAAGAAAGGCTTTTTGCTGGCCATTACAGCCTCCTTACCCAAGGTCCTAGGAAGCAGGTCTGCAAACATTACCTGGTCCAGGTCCCAGATTTGAGCAACAAACAGGGAAAACCGTAAAGACCCAGAGCAGGTTGAACCAAGACTCAAAGTACAGCAGTAACACACATCCTCCCACCACTAAGTCCCTACAAAAGAGTGAAAAATCAAGCATCTGAGTAAACTTACCACCCTAATCAGATGCATAGACATCAGCAAAAAATTATAAGCCATACTAAGAAAATGGAAAAAATGGTCCAAGAAAAGAAATATATCAAAGTCCCAGAAGAAACACAGGATTTGAGGCAAATAACAAACAAGCTGCACACAAATTTCCAAAGTCAAATTAATGAGTTGAAAGACAACATGGCTAAAGCGATAAAGGACATCAAGAAGACACTGAGTAAGCACAAAGAAGATTTTGAAAAAGTGAATAGAAAAGTAACAGAGCTCATGGGAATGAAAGACACGATAGGTGAGATAAAAAAACACATTAAAGGCATACAACAGCAGATTCAAAATGATAGAAGAAAGAATAAGTGATAAAGAAGACAGAACAGCTGAAATTGAAGAGAGAAAAGAATGGAAAAAAATTGACAGTGGCTCAGGGAGTTAAATGATAACATGAAATGCAACAGCATACATGTCACAGGAGTTCCAGAAGAAGAAGGGAAAAGGGGCAGAAAGAGTATTCAAGGAAATAATACCTGAAAATTTCCCAACTATCACGAAAGAAATGAACTTATTTGTCTAAGAAGTGCAGCATTAGAATTTATTCTCAATTAGAATAAATGTGACTAGACCTCCTCCAAGACATACATACTTCTCAAAATGTCAACCATCAAAGATAAAGAGAAAACTCTGAGAGTAACAAGGGAGAAGAAACTATCACATGCATGGGATGCCCAATAAGACTTATTGTGGATTTCTCATCAGAAGCCTTGGAAGCGAGAAGACAGTGGTATGATACAATCAGCATATTGAAAGAGAAAAACTACCAGTCAAGAATTCTTTATCCAGCAAAATTGACCTTCAAATATGAAGATGAGTTTAAAATATTCACATACAAACAGAAACTAAGAGAGTTTGTAAAAAAGAATCCAAATTTGCAGGAAATATTAAAGGAAGCCTGAGAGCCTGAAAAAAAAAGACAGAAGAGATAGGCTTGGAAGAGAGTATAGGTGAAAGCATAGCAGAAAGGATAACCAAAGAGTGAAAAGACAGATGAAAATAAGATATGACATATTGTGGCAGTTTGATATTATTTTTGAGTTCTGAAAACAAATACAGATTATATTTGTAAACTGGTCTGTTCTCTGGGTTAGTGATACCTTTCGATTGTATTGAATTCAGAGGTTTCACTTTTATTTGATTAAATTATGACTAAGGCTTTGATTGGCCCACGTCAGTAGGGCATCGAGTCCCCTCCCCCTTGGTAGGAGGTCTCACAGAGAAAACAACAAGGCAGAGGAGTTAGTTGGAGTTTTAATGCTGGAGCCCTTGGAAGTAAATACACAGAGAGGCAGATACATAAGGAAATACAGAAGACTCCATTAGACATGGCAGAGGCCCCAGGAAGAGAGACAAGCCATTTGCCTGAAAGTTTAGTTGGCCTTATGGAAAGAGCAGAGCAGCTGAGTCTGAAGAGAAACAAGTTTCTGGAAAGAGACAAGACTTGTCCCAGCCTGTGGCTGAGATTGGAAGTAGTTGGGACCACAGAGCCTTAATAGGAAGAGCAAGCCTGAACCCTTGCAGACATTGGCAGCCATCTAGCTCTAACACATGGCAACAGACTTTAGTGAAGGAAGTAACTTATCCTTTATGGCCTGGTAACTGTAAGCTTCTAACCCTTTATAAAAACCAACGGATTTATGGTACTTTGCATCTGCACCCCTTTGGCTGACTAATACACATATGAAAACCAAAATATAAAATGGTGGACATAAATAGTGTATTTGCAGTAAAGATGTAGACTGACAGAATGGCTAAAAAAATTGAGTCATCCATATGCTGTCTACAAGAGACTCATCTTAGTCCCAGAGATACAATCTAGCTGAAAGTGAAAGGTTGGGAAAAGATATTTCATGCAAATAGTAACCAAAAAGGAGCAGGTGTATCTATACTAATATCAGACAAAACAGGCTTTAAATGCAAACAAATTATAAGAGATATAAGCCATTATGTACTAATAAAAAGGACAATCCACCAGGAAGAAATAACAGTCATAAATATCTATGCACTTAACCAGGGTGCCCCAAAATACATGAGAGAAACTCTGGCAAAACTGAAGGGAGAAATAGACATCTCTACAATAATAGTTGGAGACTTCAACATACCGCTCACATCATTAGATAGAACAACTAGGAAACAGAGAACTTGAACAATATGATAAATGAGCCAGACCTAACAGACATGTTACACCCAAACTCAGTGGGTTATACATCCTTCACAAGTGCTCATGGATCTTTCTCCAGGAATGGCCACATTTTAGGACACAATACATGTCTCAATAAATATAAAAAGTTTGAAATTATACAAAGCACCTTCTCTGATCATAAAGGAATGAAGCTGGAAATAAAAAATAGACAAGAAATAGTTAAATTCACAAATGCGTGGAGGCGGAACCACATACTCCTAAATAATCAGTGGGTCAAAGAAGAAAGTGTAGGTGAAATTAGTAAACATATTGAGATTAATGGAAATGAGAACATAACTTATTAAAACTTATGAGATACAATGAAGGCAGTCCTGAGAGGGAAATTTATAGCCTTCAATGCCTATGTTAAAAAAGAAGAGAGAGCTAAAATCAAAGATTTTACTGAACAATTGGAAAACTAGAAAAAGAACAGCAAAGTGTTCTCAAAGCAAGCATAAGGAAAGAAATAATAAAAATTAGAGCAGAGATCAATAAAATTGAGAACAAAAAGCAATAGAGAAAATCAACAAAACCAAAAAGCTGGTTCTTTGAATAGATCAATAAAATTAACAAACCACTAGCTAGACTAACAAAGAAAAAAAGAGAGAAGATGCAAATAAATAAAATTGGAAATGAAAGGGGCAAAGTCACGACTGACCCCACAGAAATAAAAAGGGTCATAAGAAGATATTTTGAGAAATGGTATGCCAACAAACTATACAACCTAGATGAAATGGACAAATTCCTAGAAATGCACAAACAGACTACACTGATGCTACAAGAAATACAAGAACATAACAAACTAATCACATTTAAAGATATTGAATCAGTCATTAAAACTCCCCCAACAAAGAAATATCCAGGACCAGATGGCTTCACAGGTGAATTTTACCAAGCATTTCAAGAAGAATGAACACCAATCCTGTTTAAACTCTTCCAAAAAAATTGAAGAAGAGGGAAACTACCCAACACTTTTTATGAAGCCAACATCACCTTAATAACAAAGCCAAATAAAGACACTAGAAGAAAAGAAAATTACAGACCAATCTCTCTAATGAACATAGATGCAAAAATTCTAAACAAAATACCTGAAAATAGAATCCAACAGCATATCAAAAAACATGCTGACTGTATGAAGCACATTGAATTATTCAGCCAAAGGGGTGCAATGCAAAGTACCAGAACTCTGTTGGCTTTTATAAAGGATATTTACTTGGGGTAGAAGCTTACAGTCACAAGGCCCTAAAGAGTCCAACTCATAGTACTATAAGACGTACTTTCTCACCCAAAGTCTGTTGCCACATGTTGACACAAGATGATGGGCAATGTCTGTGAGGGTTCAGCCTTCCTCCTTCATCTTAAGACTCTGTGGTCCCAGATTCCTCTGATATCATCTCTAGGCTGGCAAAAGGTTTGTCACTCTCCCTGTGGCACATTTCTTTCTTGGCTCATTAGCTCTGGTCTCGCCACAAGGTCAGCTGTAGACTATTAAGCTCTTCTCTCTTCCCAGGACATTTAATGTGTCTAATGAGCTGTCTCTCTTCCTCTCTGTTATTCTCTGTGTGTTTACTTCCATGTGAGCAACTGCTTTATCCCCAAGGGGGCTGGGACTCAATGCTGAGTCATACTCTAATGACGTAGTTGGATCAGAGCCCTAATCTTAACATAATTTAATGAAAGTTATCTCAGCTGAATCAATCAAAGGGTATCATGCCCAAAGGAACAGACCAGTTTACAAACAATCAATATTTCCTTTTTGGAATTCATAAATAATATCAAACTGCCACAACTCTACCCTCTGTACTCCAAAAAGACATTATAATATTCAAAAAACCTTATTTCAGTAGCAAAATGAAGTAAAAAAATCACATCACAATCAGTTTAAAGAAATACAGTTTGTCTTGGGACAAAGTCCTGTCTGGCTGTAGACCTCTGAAACTTACAAAACCATTTATCTGCCTCCAATATATAAAAAGACAGACAAAGGATAAACAGACAAAGGAGAAATTGGGAGAGAAACATGACTCATGTGTTTCCTACAGTTCAGGTAAACCTGCAGGGCATATGTCATTAGATTTCAAAGTCTGAGAGTCATTCTTAGGATGATGGTTTCTTCTCCCAGGGGCATCATGAGGACCCACCCTTTCCATGGGCTTGCCCAATGGCCATTTTCTTGGTTCCACCCTCATCAAGCACCTGGGTGGCGACCAAGCTCCAGACCTCACCCTCCAAGAGCTTTGGGGTGATGGCTTAACATTACCCAATCTTTGGGGTAGAGTCTCAATCCTCTTAGGAAGAGGGAGGCAACATTCTCCCTAATCTCTGGCCTACAAGCTCAACCCTCTCAGAGCAGTGAGTTGGTGACCTGGCCTTCCCTAATCCATAGGTGGCAGGCCCACCCCTCTCAGACATATGGGGTGTCGACCTTACTCTCTTCAACCCTTGGAGAATGTGCTCCATCCTCTCTGTAGCCTGGGGCAACAGAATTCTCCCTGAACATCGGGCTGGAACATCCATCCTCTTCACTGCCAGGGCAAACTCAACCTCTCCATAAATGTCAGTGGGATCCTTCTCTTGGCCCAAGGAGTTGTCTTAATTCCTGGCCTCAGCTTCTGTGGTTTTCCTCATAAAGCTCTTTCCCCTTCCATCTCTTCCCTCCATGTGCCCTTCAGCCCAGGCTGACAGTGGTTTTGTTCATACAGCTCTCTCAAAAAGCTTGTTAGTTTAGCATTCAGGAAGCAGGAGTCCAAGCCATCAGACAGGAAAACTTTTCACAAGTCTTTCCTGGATAGCTGCATTTTCAATCCTGATTGAAAAGTTCCAAGTTTAGTTAAGTCCTCAAATTTCCAGAGGATTGAAATTTCCAGTATCAGTTTCTGGTTTCTTTGTGGCCAGCAATTCAGTTCTCAGGTTATCTCTCTTATCTAGCATTTTACTATAAGCTGCAAGGAGAAGCCAAGCTACATTCTCTGAGTTTATTTTGGAAAGTTCTTCAGCTAAATGCCCAGACTTGCCATTTTCAAATTCTGTCTTCCATTAAACATCAGGAGTTAATCTTGCTAAATTCTCTGCAACTTTAAAACAAGGATTGCCTTTCCTCCAGTTTCCAATAATAGTTTCATTCACATCTAAGGTCTCATAAAATGTTTCTAAAGTGTCCATATTCCTAACAACCATCTTTTCAATGCAATCTAGGCCTTTTCCATCAAGCATCTTACAATTCCTCCAAAATATGCCCCTACCCATTTATAAAAACTATTCAAGAATTTTGGTAATTGCAAAAGCACAACTCCACTCTCTGGTATCAAATTTTGTATTAGTCAACCAAAGGAATGCTGATGCAAAGTACCAGAAATCTGTTGGCTTTTATAAAGGGTATTTATTTGGGGTAGAAGCTTACAGTTACAAGGCCCTAAAGAGTCCAACTCAAGGTACGATAAGAGGTACTTTATCACCCAAGGTCTGTTGCCATGTGTTGACATAAGATGATGAGGAATGCCTGCAAGGGTTCAACCTTCCTCCTTCATCTTAAGGCTCTGTGGTCCCAGCTTCTTTTGCTCTCAGTTCTAAGCTGGCTTAAGGCTCATCACTCTCCCTGGGGCTGGTTTATTTCCAGGCTTAGCAGTTCTGGTATCTCCAGAAGGTCAGCTGTAGACTCTCAGGCTCATCTCTCTTCCCAGGGCCTCTGCCATGTCTAATGAGCTGCCTTTCTTCCTCTGTGTTCTTCTTTGTGTGTTTACTTCCCTGTGAGCATCAGTTGTCTATGACAAAGATACTTGAAGACTGAAGGGGGCTGGGACTCAAAGCTGAGTTACACTCTAATGATGTGGTTGGATCAGAGCCCTAATATTAAGATAATTTAATCAAAGGCATCTGATGGTTAGGCTAATGTGTCATCTCAGCCAGGTAATTGTGCACAGTTGTTTGGTCAAGCAAGCCCTGGGCTAATTGTAATACAAGGACATTTATGGGCTTTAGTCACCAGTGATTTTACTGCATAGATAGCTGATGACATCTACATCAACCAGGGAGATTGCCATCAGCAATGAGTTGTCCTTTATTCAATCATTTGAATGCCTTAAAAGGGCATGTGATTCCAGCATTTGGAAAGAATTTCCCAGCTCATCTTTGGACAGCCAGTGTCTCCCAGAAACACATCAAGGACCTGCATTGGATTTTCATTAGATTCTTTGGTTTGTAGCCTGCCTGTGGAACCTGGACTTGTACATCTCCACTGTCATATAAGAGACTCATGAAATCTCATACTATTGACAGATATCTACTATTGATTCTGTTTCCCTAGGGAACCCTGATTAATAGAGCATCTCAGCTGAATCTAATACAATCAATGGGTATCACACCCAAAGGAACAAACCAGTTTACAAACATAAAATCAATATCTCCTTTCTGGAATTCATAAATAATATCAAACTGCCACAGCCATACATATCAAGTGGAGCGACAATTACTAGAGTGATGTAAGCAGAACTTAAACACAATTGGCATTATGGCCTGCTCACATGGATAGATAACATGTATGGTATTGCAAATCTAGGGTTTAGATCTATTAATTGCATCTCAAATAGGAACTCATGTATTGATAGATATTAAGTACTGTACCTGTATGCCTGATGAATATGATATTTTTTCTATTCTATATCATATGCAGTGGATATTGAACACATTAAAAGTCCTGATAAACGTAATTCATTTTCTAAGTAGTTAATGAAAATGCCTATAAGATAAAGGAATCACTGTCTTAAATACTGTCTTTATTTTGTTTGCCATATGCTTGTCTTGTTGCCTATACTGTCTTTGTGAGTTTATGTCTAAGACAGTGCATCTCTATACCTCTCCTAACTGTCCTAAGCATAACCGCTGCTGTGGGAACTGAGGTTGGCAGTTTATACCCAATCCCAGCAGGTCTACCATAATCTCTCCCTAGAATTAACCAACAGCATAAAAGAACTCAAGGAAAAATGCTGTTTCCCATTAACTTTGGGAGGATGCATCCTCTGAAGGTACCTGGCCTTTCTCACTCTTGTGGTGCAGTATGTCATGGCTGGCTCCCTTTTTGGGCCTGCTCACCACCATCCTCTTTATCCTTTTTGTAGACCATGTATCTTCAAAATTCTAATTAAGTTTATTTCTTACAAAATCAACACCTTATTAGTCATGAAGGGATTTCATCCAGTTCCAACCAGGGTGCCAGATCCATATTCCCTCAACTTCAATAGAATAGCCAGAGAGGTTTACGCACTGTCAGGCAGGCAGAGACTACTGCCCTAACCAGCAGAAGTAAGTACAGAAGAATGACCATCACCCCTCAGCACCCCCTTAAGAATAAGGGCATGAACTTTTAGAGGGAGGAGTTAAGGCAGGTTAATATAGTGAAAGGCAGAGGGTGGCTGGCCCAGAAGACAACATGGCTGAAAGAACAATATGGCTGAAAGACAACATGGCTAACAGACAACATGGCCAGCAGACAACATGGATGGGAGACCCTGCTAAGACCTAGACCTCAAACTTGAGGTCCCAGTTGGGATTCTCTCTGGGGCTGGGGAGGCCCCTGGTATTCCAAACAGTCTTCAGCATTGGCTGCCACCATTGGTGGGGTAACCAATAACAGCTGGGGCCCCTTCCCTTAGCATTAGCAAAGGGAGGAGTAATTAATAGTTTAAGAGGTAACCACACAATGAAGAGCTCGCTCTCTCTGCCTAGAGGAGCCCACACCAAATCTTGATGCGTGTTTCTGTCCTTCTCTCCCATTCTCAGTAAGCTATGTTCTTTCCCCCCATTTCCCAATAAATTCTTTTTACTAGCCTAACTAAAAAAAAAAAAAAAAAA
>JAQZBX010003588.1:0-45393 GCA_029593785.1 Cabassous unicinctus | reverse complement strand
AGATAGGAATAAAATGAAACTTCCTTAATATGATAAAAGTTATATATGAAAAACCCACACTCAACATTGTACTCAATGGGGAAATGTTGAAAGCTTTCCCTCTAAGATCAGGAGCAAGACAATGATGCCCACTGTCACCATTGTTATTCAACATTGTGCTAGAAGTTTTAGCTAGAGCTATTAGAAAAGAAAAATAAATAAATAAAAGACAGCCAAATAGGAAAAGAGGAAGTAAAACTCTCACTATCTGCAGATGATATGATCCTATATTTAGAAAAATTTGAAATGTCTATAACAAAGCTACTTGAGCTAATAAAGTTTAGCAAAGTGAGAGGATACAAGTCCAACATGCAAAAATCAGTAATGTTTCTGTACACTTGTATTGAACAATTTGAGGTGAAAAGCTGAGGAAAAAATTCCATTTACAACAGCAACAAAAAGACTTAAAATCTCTGAATCAATTTAACCACAGAAGTACAGGACCTATATGCAGAAAACTACAAAACAATGCTAAAAGAAATCAATGAAGACCTAAACAAATGATAAGACATTCTGTGTTCATGGATTGGAAGACTATTGTGAAGATGTCGCTCCTACCCAAACTGATATATAGATTCAATGCAATACCAATCAAAATTCCAACAGCCTGCTTTACAGAAATAAAAAGTCAATTACCAAATTCATTTGGAAGGGAAAGTGCACCTGAATAGTCAAAAGCATTCTAAAAAGACAGCGACGTGGGAGGAATTTCACTGCCTGACCTTGAAACATTACAAAGCTGCAATGGTCAAAACAGCATGGTATTGACATAAAGATAGACACACCAATCAGTAGAATAGAATTGAGAGTCCAGAAATAAACCCTCACATCTATGGCCAACTGGTTTTTGACAAACCTATCAAGTCCATGTTAAAGGGACAAAAGAGTATCTTCAACAAATGGTGCTGGGAGAACTGGTTACCTATAACCAAAAGAATGAAAGAAGACCCCTATCTTACTCCAGATAGAAGAATTAACTCAAAATGGATCAAAGACTTAAATATAAAAGCCTGGACAACAAAACTACTAGAAGAAAATGTATGAAAACATCTTAAAGACCTTGTGGTAGGTGGTGGTTTCTGGGACCAAAGCACGAGCAACAAAAGAAAAAATAGATAATTAGTACCTCCTCAAAATTAAACACTTTTGCATCTCACAGGACTTTGTCAAAAGGGCAAAAAGCAGCTGACTCAATGGAAAAAAGTATTTGGAAATCACATATCCAATAAGGGTTTAATATCCATGATATATAAAGAGATGCTACAACTCAACAATAAAAAGACAAAACGACTTGATTAAAAAAATGGTCAAAAGACTTGAATAGACATTTGTCCAAAGAAGAAATACAAATGTTAGAAAAACACATGAAAAAAATGTTCAACATCTCCAGTGATTAGGGAAATGCAAATCAAATCTACAATGAGATATCGTTTCACAACTATCATAATGGCCACTATTAAAAAGACAGAGAACTACAATTTTTGGAGAGGATGTAGAGGGTTAGGAACCTTATTCACTGTTGGTGGGAATGTAGAATATTACAGCCACTGTGGAGGACTGTTAGGCAGTTTCTAACGAGGTTGAATAGAGACTTGCCATGCTTAATACCCTGAATTCCACTGCTGGGTATACCTAGAAGTACTGAGAATATAGTCACGAACAGACATCTGCACACTTATATTCATAGTGGCATTATTCATGATTGCCAAAGTTGGAAACAATTCAGGTGTCCATCAACCGATAAATGCATAAACAAATTGTGGTGTATTCCAAGGGATGGAATTTTATCCAGCTGTAAGAAGAAATGAAGTCGCAAAGCATATGACAACATGGATGAAACTGGAGGACATTATGTTGAGTGAAGCAAGCCAGACACAAAAAGACAAATACTGTATGATTGTGCTACTGTGAACTAAATATATTGTGTAATCTCAAAGAGTTAATATCTTGACTATGGGTCACCAGAAAATAGAATGAGATTAGAGAATTAAAAGCTGAGAGTTAACGTGTGCAAAATTGGTAAAAAGGATGTTTGTTAATCTTTGGAAATGAATAGAAAAGGTGAAAGCACAACATAATGTTTGTAACTGGCAGTACTATATGTGGGTGTGAAAGTGGTTTAAAGGGAAAGTCTAAGGTCATTTATATTACTAAAAGGAAAGCTAAAAATGTAACACTCAATTGTATAGCATAATAAAATCACATGTGAAATATGAATATGGGTAAAATTGCACATATGAGACCGTTTTTCTTTGAAACTAAACAAATATATGTTAATACAAGATGTTAATATCAGTCAAAATAAAACACATTATGCTAAGTGAAAGAAACCAGACACAAAGTACTACATATTGTATGATTCCATTTATATAAAATATAAATATAAATCAATTTATAAATATGAAATTAGATTAGTGGTCATGTAGGGCTGGGGAAGGATTGCTAAGGGGTGTGGAGTTGTTTTTTTTTGGAGTAATGAAATTGTTCTAAAAATTTTTGTGGTGATGAGTGCACAATATTGTGCTTATACCAAAAGCCTTTGATTACATATATACTTTGGATAGATTACATGGTATGTGAATATATATCAATAAAACTGCTTAATAAATAAATAATTAATTATCCAAGAATAGCTAGAAATAGCAGCTATTTACAGAATAGATTGAGAGGTGAAGAATTTTCTTGTTGGTTTGTCTGTTTTTTTAATTATCATTATTTTATTGAAATAATGAAAATGTTCTAATAATGATTGAAGTGATGAATGCCCAACTAAGTGATTATACCAAATGCCATTGATTACACACTTTGAATAAATTGTATGCTTTATTAATATGTATCCATAAAATTGCTTTAAAAAGAAAAAGAAAAGTAACTCCCCTCCCCCCAAAAAAAATCACGTTTAGAAGGTGTGACTTATTAGGCAAGGTGAAAATTTATGAGTTTATGCCTATGGATGATACTGAAAGTGGAACTTGGTGAGTAATATGTACAAAAGATTGGCCTTTACCATAGAAAAGAGATCATGTGGAATCAGATGACTTTTAGAGAGTTTACCAAATGGATTTTGAATTTTTAGAGAATAAGAATGAGCAGTGGGGTGTGTAAGATCAGGACAACTCAGATGCTAGTGGTATTTAACACTATAGCAATGTATCAAGTCATTTGAGAAATAATAGTGATGGGACTTTGAGAGAAAATTATCAGTGGGTCAAAGGTTCTACAGAAGGATAAGTCGGATGGAGGAAAAAGAACAGTCGTGTGATCTTAAACAAGTTGTAAAATGCTTCTTAGTCTCAGTTTCCTAGTGTATTAAAAAAAGATATAATTATGGCTATCACCCATGATTGATATAAGAACTAAAAGTGAATGTATCAATTATGAAAAACATCTGGTACATAGTAATTTTCAAAATGCTTCTTCTTACTCTTTTCCTTAACCATATTCTTTTATGGAAAAATAACTTTTATCAGTTTGATAAATCAAGAAATTTAAAAGAAGATGAACATCTACCTTCTCAGTTGCCATCAGTCAGGGAATTCTTTCAAATTTATTTTTTCTACATTATTAGAAAAGACTGACATTATGTAGGGCTTATTTTGCACTAGGCATTGTTTGAAACACTGCATATTTTAAATTACTTAATCATAACACTATCCTCCTAATTCCTGTTCTGGTCTTTCTCACTTTCATACAGATGCGTTCTCTTTTACCTGATTCATTTAATGATGCAATGCCATAAATTTCAGTCTTAGACCCATGTTCTTTTAACTATGCTCTCTTTATAAGTCATTCATCTACACATGAATTCATATACATCACTGAGTCCCAAATGACTCTCTCAAGCCCAGACCTATCCCCATAGATGTAGATCTGTTTCTCCATCTAATCTCTTGACAACTCTATTTGCATATCCCAAAGTCCCTCAAAGTCAACAGTTCTAACTCTTCTACTTGTCCATATGCTTTATAGTATTAATAGGACCACCTCCTGTCTGGTAGTATATGTCAGAGCCTTATGTGGCATTACTGATACATACCACATCCTCCCCAGATATACCTCTGAAATATATCTTGACTTCATTCATTTCTCTCCACCAACACTGCTATTTTCTTGGTTAAACTAAATTACCTACTAACTGGAATATGGCTCCCTGCATTCACTCTTCATAACTCAAAATTTTTTCCCACACAATGAATTCAGAGTGATATTATTTAAACTACTTCCTGGATTCATAATGCTCTTGTGTAAAGTATGAAATTCATAGCATAGCCTACAAAAATTGGGATTGTTTGTCCCTGATGTCCCCTTCCATCACTTGATGCACCTGTCTCTCCCTTGCTATGCCCTTTAATCCCATGGATCACTTTCAGTTCTGCTAATTTACCCTGTTCCTTCCCACCAGAGGAACTTTGCATATTCCATTCCTTCCATTTTTCTGAGACCTCCAGTTTTTGGAAGTGACCTTCTCCCATCCTTGTCGTTTTGCTCAATAATTACTTCATTTGCAAATCTTTCACTAAAATACCATTTTCTGTAGGGCTTCATTGATTTTACATTCTCATATTATAATTTTGATATTTTAATTTTCAAAGCACTTAATTTGTAATTACACATTTATTAGACTGGAATAATTTCATTAATGCCTGTCTTCCCCCAAGCTCTGGGGGCCTCGGTTTATTTTTACTTACCATTATGTCCCCAACATATTCTAGGCATGTGGTGGTCTCTGGGGATAGGCCATGGCTTAGCCTGTGGTAAAAGTGATGATCCAACAATCTGTAGAACAAAAATGTCATGTTCTTTACACAGGAAATAATTGCCTTATTTGGTATTAGCTAGACTCTTGAGTGATAAGTTGCCCCCCATATAATAAAAAAGACCCGGTGACATAGCTTTCATGTATAGGTTGCTCCCTCCAAGTGAGTGGGCTAACTTCAATATTTGCAGGTGGGATTCTATGTGATAGTCTGTGAGCATCAGGGAGACATGCACTTACTTACTTGTATTCTTACTTGTGAGTTGCTTTTGCTGCTTGTTTTCTGGTTTGGAAGTTAACCAAAATGAAAAGAAAAACAGCAACCATTAAAAAAACAAAACAAAACAAAAAAAAACCCACAAAACTTTAGCAAAGTCTCAGTTGTCATTCTTGGGCTTGAACTCTAGAAGGCTTTTTTGGCATAGTCAGCAGATTGGAAAAACATGTTCTTGTGCTTTAAGTCAAGAATGAAGGGAACAATATAAACTTGAAACCTCCAACTTTTTTATTTCCTTTTAAATGAAGTCTGAGATGGAGAGTTGAATGCAGGATTACTGGGATGCACTCTTGGAAGATACAGCTGTAAGGAAATGATGAAGGCAAAATGTGGTAGAGGGAAACGCTATACAGTTGCAAATAATACCTTAATAAATCTTATGGGAAGCTTTAGAATTGGCATGGTTCTTTATTATTTTCCCAATCTGAGGCAAGTATTGTTACCCTTTTGTATGCCCCAAGGAGGATGCAAAACTACCAAGGGTAAAGCAGTTCTTGTGATCAAGGGAAATTTCCAGTGAGGAATATAGCTATGAGCCATCTCACAACTTTGGGGAGACAGCATCTCTGATGATGCCTTGATTTTGGACATTTTCACATCCTCAAAATGGGTTAATTGGCCCCCCAAACAGGATATAAGACAGCACCATTTTATCAACTACAGTGCATGCTGCTCAGCTTCACTTACGTCTGGCAATTTTAACCCATCTGGGAACTGATTCTTCCACGTTCTTTTGGTTTGGGGTCCTGGGAAATTGAGAAGAAGAGATTTAGTGGTATCACAGCCCTGATGCTTCAAATGATCTCAAGGACATTGTTGTTCATTATCTTCCCCATCTGGCACTTCCCATTCTAGATTCCTCTTTCCATTGATGAGCACAGATACTAGAATATGCAGCTTTCTTAATGAGTGTCTCACACCTCAATATTGAGAGGTCTGGGACCCTGGTTACTATGTCTCTCTCAGGCTATGACTACTAGTTTTCTCTGTGTATTTCTAAAACTGGATATGGGGGTAGTATTAGATATCCAGGTAGATCATCTAAATTACAAACATATTCTTGCATGACCTCATGGTACTCCAATTCCTATGATGAAAAGGATCAATTTCCTTGCCAGTTTGGCAACTCCTTTCCTTGCCTGCTGGTCTCTTGCTGCAAAAAAATGAATTGACTAGGAAGCAGCTATACTTTAAAGTTAAATAGGTTTTTTATTGAGTCCTCTGCTGGAAGTGATCCAACTCTAGGAATCAGGACCTTTGTACCCACAGAGCTTAAAGCTGAAACTGGAAGCACAAATTCCCTAAGTGGGTCCCTGGAGTCAGGATAAGCAGGATCACTTCCTTTCCTACCTGTGGTTTTTAGACCCATTAATTGTACACAGTGCCACAACATGCTCATTAATTTTTGGGTGTAAACTGTGTCCTGGTGGATAGTATTCCATCTTTGCAATTTTTCATGTCCAATCTGGTACCCCAGCTGTTTTATAAAGAGGCCATTCCATCCTCTCTAAAGTTGGTGATTTCTGGGATGTAAGTCCATGATTGTGTGCCTACTGACACATCTCTTTTGCCGAAAGTCAGGTCTCCTGATCTGCAGTGATATAATGTGTGGTCCTGTGTCAGTAAATCAAATCCTCTATAAGACTTTTGATAGTGGTGCTGAACTTCAGGCAGAAAAGCAAACCCATATCTTAATCATGTTGATTCAAGTCAAGATGAACCACTGCCCCTTTCAAGGACAGAGAAATGACAATTTTGACCAATTTTATAATCCAATATACACTAGAGAGAGGCCCTGTAATTATTTATCTAGCCTGGACCTACTGTTTCAGCAGCATACTATTCGTGATCTAGTTGTTGATCTAGGTAAGGGACAATTGGGCTCTATATTTAGGAAGTGAGTACTGGAGTAAAAGAAATGAGGAGGTAGCATCGAGTGGGCTGATCCAATTGAAGCTGCAGAGACACAGAAGAAACCCCCTTGAACAAAAAGAGCCAGCAATCACGACTATCCAACACAGTGTTACACCTTGAAAGTGGTAATCTCACCTGTCTCTGACTAAGCTTCTCATTCTAGAGGTCCTTACCAAAAGGAAAGCATTTAGGGGTGGTGCTAGCTCCTGTCTTCATCAAGGAGACACGGCTTCTACTGCTAAGCCATGTCCTGGCAGTCAATAAGCCTGTGTTCCAAGTGGAGCTGCAGGAGGACACTGGCGCTATGAGCCTTGGTATCTAGGTGGTTCAGGCACAAATAGGGGGACCTGAGCAGCAGCTCTTGACATGGGGAGATAGGAAAATTGACATATTTCCCACATTGGGTGGGGATGAGTGAGCTGCAGCTGGGGTGCCCTCACAGGTTTTAGAGTTCCATAATTTGCTAAAATGTACCTATTCATGGCACAAGACAAGGGAAATCAAATGGCATATGCATCATCTCCTTCCATGAAGGGTGCTTGGCAGTATCAACAAACTCATACCTCAATTGGCTTAGCAGATCTCAGGCCTGAGTGTTAAAGATGAGCTGGTATTACGATCACCAAGCTGTTGGACTATCAAATTTGAGACCACTTGAAGTTCTGTCTGTGAGGGTAAATTTCTGGAGCTTTACACCCTCATTTTCTGTTTTCTTTGTGAATGCTGGAAGAGAGAATTTGAAGCTTTGGCCATAGAATGTAAATTTGGTACTGTCCCTTTTCATCAGATCACACTGGGCATTTGAAGCTTGCTGAAATGCTGGAGGTTTATAATCAATCTTAAATTGGTAGTAGAAAATACTAAATATGTCTAGCACAATTATTAAGGGGGGAATATAGCACGATATATTGACCAACTAATTCTTCATTTTCAGTCTTTTAGGGGCCTTAGAGGTTAGAAATTTTTTGTGTCATGAGTTGGACTCTGGACATATTTCAAGCATTTCTTTGATTTTAAAATCAACTACTCTTTGTGATGGTTTGTGCATTTTATTTTATATTGTAGGGTCCCTTGGAGAAGTGTGTGCTCATTTGACTCTTTTGTGGACCCCAGAAAATCATGTTCTTAAGCTAATCAGTTCTTGTATGTGTAAGCCTATTGTATGTAGGACCTTTTTGTTAGATTCAGTTAAGGAACCTTTTGATTAGATCACTTTAGTTAAGGGCCTTTGATTAGATTTCGGGGCCCAATGTCGGTTCTAATCCTCTCATTGGAGTCTCAAATAAACTGAGGACTGAAAGCAGAGACATATAGAGAAAGAGAACTGTAAGCTTTTACCCTGCCATGTGAAAGAGGACTCCAGGTTTGCCTATAGCTACAGAAAGACAGAAAAACCCCAAGAGGCTGAGAGAGAAACCAAAGGCTGGAATCAACTGAGCAGCCTGAAGCTGAAGAAAGAGGCCCAGGGAGAGACTAGCCATATGCCTGATCACACAAAGCTGAGTTCAGGGTGAAAGTGAGCCTGGAGGAGAAAGCAGAGGTCTGCCACCATTTTGCCTTGCCACGTGGCATGAGTCTAGGATCGCCAGTTGCCAAATTTGGTGAGAAAACATCTCTGATGATGCCTTGATTTGAGCATTTTCAGAGCCTCAGAACTGTAAGATTTTACCCTAATAAATTCACACCATAAAAGCCAACCCATATCTGGTATTTTTTGCATTGGCAGCCTTCAGCAAACTAAAACAAGTTGAGATAGCAGTGGTGTTGGAGTGAGTGACCAAGATCGTGATGAAAGGTGGTAGAATATAATAAAAGTGAATGCAATAGTTCAGTTCCTCATATTCTCTACTTTTAGGGTTAAAGAGAAAGGGTGGGAAGCACTTGAGGCCTTGATTTGAGATTATGGAAAGTTCAAGTAAAAGGCATCTGTTTTAGGCTACTTTAACACACAAACTCTCATTTCAGTGTCAATGAAAATATTTATGTGTTGCTTATGCCAAAATCTATAAGGGTATAGTCAGCAATTTGTGACAGCTTATGTCCTTGCAACAGGTTGTAATCAGGCTGTTTCAGTCTTGTGCAATCTTGAGTATTTATCTCCATCTAAGAAAGAGAAAGAAGCAGCTGGAGGATTATGTGCTAGTCTTCAATGCTTTGGCCTGTATGTGACTTAAGTCACTTCAACTTACAGTACAGAGCTGTCACGCAGTCCAACCCAACTTCAATCACATTAAAAAGGCCACTTTTCCATCAGCATGGAGTGGGAGAAGATCCAGATACTGGTGAACTGCCGAGGCCAGCTAGGCAGAGCAGTGCCTAAAGTAAAGGGGGCTGCGCAGACTGAAAAGAAAGTTAAGAAATGAAAGAGACAAAGAGACAGAAACAGCCGGGGTCAGGTGGACCAAGAGGAGCTGCAACCTCAAGGCACTGGACAGAATTCAGCTTTATTTTTATATGCATGATACAGATAATGGTTCAGCAATTTTGCACAGGAAGTTCCTGCCTGGCCGCAGTTTGGGCCCTTGAACGCATTAGATAATAAACAAGGGAATACAAAGACTTTTACAGAAATTCTAACCTATACAGAATTCTGAGAATTCTCCGGCCTGGCCTAGTTTGCTAGTTTGCTACTTGTAGCAGCTATGCCAGCTATTTGCTTATCTGTGACCTTGTAGACTGTTATTAACAGTTCCAGGGGCCCTACTTTGTAGGGGCTCCCAACAGTGAACCCTACAAGTAGCTACCTTAGTGTCCTCATAGAAAGCTTGCTGAGAAGGCATCATAATGCTTTAGGAACCTCAACAGGTATGTCCCTAAAAGACCAGAAATCAGAAGATAAGATTCATACTGTTCAATTTGGCACTGATCCTGTTGCTTGATGATGATGTTTCTGATCGTAAACTATCATTGCCTTGATAGTCACTATGTCCTCTTCAGTTGGATAGATAGCCACTGAAGCTAGCCTGGGTGTTGAACTTAATTCAGAGAAGATAGTTTGACTTGAAAACCAGAAGAACTACCTGGCATCTCAGGTCAAACAGTTTTAGCCTTAACAGTTAATGAATGAAACTCCGACTATGTCAAGTGGTGCAAGATTGAAGTGGGCTTGTTTGTTTTTACCAGATTGTCATGGTAATTAATATCTGTCTTTATTTTATAATTTTTGGCTATGCTGTTGCTATATTAAAGAAGCAAATTTTCTATGCATCAGTGGGGGTTGTTAAAAATTGAAGAAGAATGAGGGATGACGACACATACATTCAACCAAAAGGTGGAGTTTTGTGGGCCATTGTTCTACATGCTCTGGACCTGATGACAGCTAATGAAATAGAAATTGAATGTTGCAACTGTAGCACAGCATATATTTGCGTTAGTCAGTATTAGGTAGACCACTGAGCTCTAATGTAATGCCTTCTTCAGCTTAATAGCATAAAACAGGTGCCAGACAGTACATATGTTAGTCTTTGTAGTCCATACAGTCTCTATTGCAATTACTCAATTTTACTTTCATATAGTGCAAGCAACCATAGAAAATATGTAAATGAATGGGCATGACTGAATTGCAATAAAACTTTATTTACAAAATCAGATTTGCCCCTGGGCCATATTTGCTGATCTGTGGTATAAAAGGCAGCAAACCCAGAGTTTCTTGGCAACTCTGACATGTGGGAGTCTCACTTTATGTGAAGTTTATGATCAACGGTATTGGGACATGCTTCTTTTAATAATGAGGGAAGCATCAATAACTAGTATCCAGCCTCCTTTATATGGTTATTCTTAAGTCCTTTTGTATGGCAGTCTATTTCTCCAGTCTTACCAATTTTTAAATCCAGGCTACTTTCTTGTAGTTGTGCTTGGTCAGCATTTGATAAATATTTCATAAGTGAATAAAAATGCAAATATTACTCTCTCATATCTTTATCAATGTTTCAAAGTTATTAAAATGGTAATGCCATTTCTGTTCTGATACAATTCTTGAAATGCAGTAATAATATCTCGTTAGATATATCTCAATTTTAGGTAAGCTAGGAATAATTCAGTGATATAAAACATTAAGAAACAAATATCTTATGGTTTAAGTGCCATAAGCATTAACTACTAATTATCACAAATATATTGTAAAGGGCCAACAATAAGTACTTCTTGAGTTACATGTCTGCAGTTCTTGTAATGCAGGCTGAAAAATAGGTTTCTACAATAAACAAAATAAGTGAAGCATTTAAAGTTGAAAAAGTAAACACTGAATTTTAGAGTTAGAATCCAGGGGCAGATATAGTGACATTATAAAATGTTACAGAAGTGTAGGAAACCTTAACTTAATTGGTAAGTGCAGAAATATCTCAAATATTAATTTTATTTCTGGACTGTATAAACATATGTTAATATTCTCTTTGGATTTTTAAAATTATCCCCAGAGATATCCACATTTATATCGTTCACCTCTGGTCAAGATTTGACACATGGTGTCAAAATTTTAAATTATCATTATCTTACCCAATTAGAATATTTTCAGGTATGTTGATATATTTTTTTCATTTTTTTAAATTAGAGAAGTTGTGAACTTTCAAAACAATCACACATAATGTACAGAATTCCCACACATCGCCCCTCTACCAACATCTTACATTGTTGTGGAAATTTGTTACAGTTTATGAAAGAACATGATCAGAATATTACCACTAACTATGGGGTCAATAATAGGGGGGTATGGGATTTTTTTCTTTTGAACTAAGGAAAATGTTCAATGGTTTACTAGGGCAATGACTACACAATTCTCTGGTGAAAGTGAGAGCCACTGAGGATACACATTGGATGGGGTATACAAGGCATGGGAATGTATAACAGTGAACCATGTGGTGAAAGATGGACTGTGGTTAGCAGTACAAATATGAGAGTGTTCTCTCATGAACTATAACAAATGTACCATACTAATACATAGTGATATAATCATTTTGATCATTTCTTTCTAGGATGACTAATTAGTTTTACAGAAAGGGATAAAAATGATTCCTTAAAAATAAACTCTATGTACTTTGTTTATCATCTATGACTTCCAAGTTATTAATTTCTGGTCCTCAGTCTCATTGTGGTCTGAGGAGGTAAAAATGGAAGATGGTCAGTAAAATTCAGTATTGAAAATGCCTACTGGAAATTGTTCTTTGGCTTGTGATAAGGCTGTTCAGAACAAAGATTCTAAGTACCTTTGGTTTTGGTTGAAATCAAATGGACTCACTAATGTGTAGTTAATCTCATTATAATTGGAAGCTCAAATTTGTTGTAGACACTGTCCTTTATTATTTTATGGGAAATTGATTATTTTTTTAATAAAACAGCTTATTTGATAGGTTGCAACAGCCCACTTAAAGGTACAAATTACGATTATAGAATTGACACTTACATTGTACAGTTTTCTGATACAATATTCTCATCATCATTTTTTGTGATTTTCTGCTTTGTGTAGTTGTTAACACTGAAAGGCAATGGTAACACTGCCAGAGTTGTTATATAACTAAGTCATCCTAACTCTCCATACTCTCTTCAATTTATTGGGCTTTTCTGTTATATCTGACTTAGACTTCATACTATGTCAGATAAAGAATATGGTTTCAAGAGATAAAGGAGGAGAGCAATTTTCAGATACGTTTTTCTCTCTTCAGCTTGCTAACAATGTAGGCATGCTACTCACCAGAAGGCAGTTAATATGAAGTGCTTATGTTTATAAAGTTGAAAATATATTTCAGTTGTCAAAGTCAATCTATTCCATAGAGAAAAATGTTTAAAAAAAAAAAAAAAAAAAGAACAACAAAGAAAATTAAACTGATGAGTTGCTGCTCTGGGCTTTTAAAAATCCTGAAGATTATTATTCAGGTCAAATGTCATTTAAAATTTCTAACATCTTGTTGCTTTGGAACAATGCAGTTGATTATGCATCCTCCTCCAAAACACAGATCCCTTGGTAAGGAGAATGCATGGCCACACAAGGGCTCCTCCTCTCGAGTGCAGAGCTATTCAAAGCCGAGGGTTCTGTGGTTACCTCAGGATGCTTTAAATCATGCTTGGGGAGTTACTTGTGCAAATGTTACCAGAAATAGTGTATTTCTAGGGCATCACCAGAGCCGAGCACAAAAGACACTGCCTGAAGTATTAAGTAAAGCTGCCAGCCCTGTTGTTCTCTCTTAGATGTACACACATACTCTGCACCCATTCACCCATCTCACACTTACCTACTCTTTACATTCAAAGATGCAATAAATGATGAGTATAAAATGAAAAGCAATATCAAAGTGCATGCCTACCCTAATGAAAAACAATAATTTCACTCTAGAATACTGTGGATTCACAAACTATCTGACAGTCTTACTATTTTCTTATTATTTCAAATAAGGCAAGTAAAATAAAAATTTCTCAGAGTTTTAATTGGAAACATCTGTGTTTTTATGCTAAAGAAACAGGCACATATGTGAATAATTTAGCTTTCACTTTTATGTACACTATAAAATTCTTGATAGTAAGAATGAATGTTGATTTAGACAGATCTTTGGCAACTGATCCAATAAAGATAGATCACTAAACACTAATTATATAGTCCCTTCTCAGCTTAATGATATAAAATAGAGCTTTTATTTAATAACAAACTAAATCTATTTTATTATTAGGCTTAGAATCTCATGCATTTGAAAATGCAACTGTTACTTTGAAATGTGTATTTTTAAAAGAGAAATGCTATGGAGAACTATTGAAGGATTTTTAGAAATGTAATTTAAAAATATATAATAATCAAATTTGTATCAGGTAAATAACAGAAAGACATAGTATAAGTCAATCATAGTTGGAATTCTTTAATTTAACAACAGCAGAAATGACAAAAGCAGCAGAAACTACACCAAGAAGCAGGATAGAGCCTTTGCAGAGTTGCCCAAGGCATTTCAATAAAAGGCGATATGTGCAAACTTTACAGTTTATATTCCAGCTCAAAAACAAAAACAGAAAGAATCTAAACTATCCATCATTTCCTCCATTAAATAAACAAATAATTATCAAATATTTTTTCAGTGAAATTCTCTTAGTATAGGGAAAAAAAAAAGAATACACATATACACACATATACACATGCATTCTTCAAGGAAAAGTCAAGAGAAATGCAAACAGTACATAAATTAACTAAATTAAAAATTCAGGACATATGATTAACACCTGAAGAGAAACGATGAAATTTCGGTAAAAGATCCCACTGAAAGATGTTGGAGGCCAGGTATATTTTGGCGTGACAATCTCTGAGCTTCTTGGAGAAACTGAGTTACAGATCAGACTTTAAAACTGCCTCTCTTTTTAAGATCATCAAAGCAGTGTTTATTAGGGTCCTGGAAAGAATTTCTTTCCTCTTTAGGAAGTCATCTAAGCACACTCTTTACATTTATCATTTCTCATAATTTATTGTATATATATTTAGAGAAAACATCATTCCAGAAAGCAAGTAACTTTACACAATTTCACACTCACTGAGCTACGGATGCTGTTGGGTGGCTTGACAGAACCTGAAGGAAGTGCAAATAGTTAGCTTCCATATCTATCCCAGCCAATTTTCAGAGTCTTCCTTCAATATGTGTATATACGTATATATTTTAAACAGACAAATTTATTGTATAAACGGTTTGGGAACTTTCGTTTCATCTTTTCATTACATAACAAACTATACGAATCTCATCATTAGGCCTAGAATCTCTGTACATTAAAATAGAGCTATTGCTTTAATATATGTATTATTAAAGATAAAAATTTTCAAATTCAAGAAAATTTTTGTCCCCAATTATTTGAAGTGACCACTTTAAGGAATGAAATAAAATACTGTGATTGAAAGCAGACTGAGTAAAGTCTATGGATACTACACCAAACGTTTTTTTTGAATGAGTGTGTATATACATCATCTATCTTTACACACTACAGAAGTAAATACTTTGAAAGTAAGTTTTATTTTCATGAATATTTTCATAAGGGTTTGTCAACAGTATCATCTTCTATTTATGCCCCTATTTGCTGTTCTTCAAATATTTTCTATCATAAATTTAAGGCTATTAGATGCTGACTGCAATGTAATCTTTGAGGAATGTTCAGTAAGTTCCAATAGTTTTAGATTTCCATTTAATTTAGTAAAGAAATTTTCATATTCAAATCACAGCATATTATAAAGTATGCTATATCAATTATACTTTCAGGAACTGTGTGATATTAAACTTGAGATTTTATTTAATCAAAAAAGTCTCTGCTAGAAATATTAATATAAGGACTGGTTGGATTTTAAGTGCTTACTGTCTATTTTTTAGGTCAGGGATAATATCAAATACACATATTCTCAGATTTATTCAACAGCATATTTATGGCCAACTGTTAGCATTGTATCTTTTTGTAGGAGTGAGCAAAAATTCAACAAAGCAAGCAATCACAATTTAGAGCCACTTTATGGATGTATTTAAATGTCAAGAAAAAAATCTGGTATGTTTTGTCAGTTAAGTCAAATAAACAGCAAGCAAACCAATAAGACCAGTCAAACATGTTGGCATTTTAAATATAAAACAAGTGTGAATGGTCTGAAAACTTTGTCCTTTAATATAAAGTTTAGGTATTAGGTAAAGTTTATCATAAAAATATCTTTTCTTAGTTCCACCCTTCCCATACATCTTCTAAATTTTCATTTATTTTTCAATTATCTTTTGTGCATCTTTTTTTCCTCTTTACCATTTAAGGACTGTGGTAATTGCCTAACGTTATTTGGATGAGCCGTTTATTATTTGTCATTGTGTGCAAGAGTGTGTCTGTGAGAAGAAGGAAATTTGATATGATGATGATGATAATGACGATGATGAAGATAATGGTGATGGATAATACCTTGTGTTCAATATTTATTCTCCACGATTTTACATTATTTCTCTGGCAACCAAGAGACAACCACTATTATTCCATACATTCCTCATAAATCACTTTGGTTTATTCTTACACACTTACTATGAAGTAATTTGGATATGATTCTTTCACATTGGCTGAATGAGGAATTTTGAACTTGAGCCATCTGGCCTTCCTATCTGACTAAATTTAGGATCACATGTTTCAATCAAGTGTCAACACAGAGGACAATTTAGTGTAACACAGGGCTTGTGCAGAGTAGAAATTCCCCATTTATATCATTCACTCTGCTTGTATCCATCACTTTGCCCTTTAGCTTTTTACTTCTTATTACAAGTTAAAGTTAAAAACTTAAATAAATAAAAGAGAAAATCAACTAAAAGTTTGCAGAATAAGAAAAGGAGAGATTAACTACAGTGGATCAAATTTCCTTCTTTTATTGTATGGCCTTCACTCACTGCATAATGTCTTTGATTTCATTCTGTATTCTCAGTGAAATATTCTCCTTTTACTTCCACACAGTATGGAAATCTTCGTCCTTTGATTCTTCATGCCACTCAGCATTTTCTGCATGCAAACACATTCATAACACTAAAAATTAGAATTCATCTAAAACTGAAAGACAAAAATGAGGTTTTAATTTTATGTAGTGATTTACTGATCTAGTTAATCAGGCTGTCATGACAAATACCACATAATGGGCTGGCTTAAACAACAGGAATTTATTGGCTCACAGTTTTGAGGCTATGAGAAATCCAAAATTGACGTGTTGGCAAGATCATGCTTTCTTCCCAAAGTCTGTAACATTCTGGTGCTGGCTGACAAAGATCCTTGTGGTTCCTTGGCTTGTATCCTTGTTTTGTGTCACATGGCCATGTGCTCTGCTTTCTTTCTTGGGTTCCATGGAATTCTGATTTTCCTATTCTCCAGGTGATTTTCTCTCACTCTGGCTTCTGGTTTCTTTCTCTTTATAAGGCCTGCAGTGATCCATACTGAGGCCCATCCTCATTCAGTTGGGCACACCTTAACTAAAAAGAGCATCTTCAAGAAGTCCTATTTACAATGGGTTCACACCCACAGGGATGTGAATTATGATGAAAAACATGTCTATTCAATCTACCGTATTTACAACACATAAAAATGTTTTTTATGCAACAATTTATTTTATTTTATACTTAAGTATTTGACTTAAAGCAGGAGCCGCAATCTATACTAAAACAAAACAAAACAAAACAAAACTAGTAGACAACACAGAAAGGCACTAAAAATATCTTTACTGTGTCCAGGCAGTAAATGAATCATGGTAGATATTGAAATATAACAGTCACGTGTAATTCTTACATGGCCGACTAGAAGGAGTACAAGGTATGATCAAGAGGTTAACTGTGACTAAATCAATATCTACCATAAAAATCAATCTTCTTTATGTCTATATTAAAAGGAAAAGACATAATCGAGGAATTGAGAATTGTGGATATTTCTTACAGTTTTTAGGTGAGATTAGTAATTTTGTGAAGGAAGATTCAGCCACGTTTAGGCTAGAGATGCTTTTACTCCCCTTAAGTAGTTTGTTTGGTCTCACAATCATATATCAATAGGTCCAGTGACCTCTGAAGCAGGACCTACCTAGGCAGAAGAACATTTTGATTTCTTAAAATTTGTATCCTCAAGTAGATAGTTTTTAAGCAATATTAGTTAGATCCCCTGATCTGTTTTTTTATTTTATGAGAGGAAAAAAACATAAAATGGCATAGACTCTGATTTTTGGTGCCTTGGGGAAGAGAGGTGGGTGTTGATATTGTTATTCGTCTATAGAAAGAAATTGAGTTGACACTATAAATGGCCTGAAACCTGTTCAGACTAGGACTATTGCGGTTGGCATTAACTCCATCCGATTTTAATGATGTCCTGATATGCAACTTTATCTCTTTTGCTTTCCCCAGCATGGGAGCAATGGGGAACGATTCATACCTTTAAGAGACCCAAAATTTCAAAAGAAGAATTGCTATAATGTTTGAAATAGTCATATTCATTCATGGTAAGCATACCCAGATTTAGGAGTTTTCTATTCTGAACCCTGGGGATGGGGAATTGGAGAGTTGGGCAAATGTGGCAATTTCTACCTTTTGTTTTAAACATACACGTGAAATTAAATAAATTATGCCAATTAAAATGGGCTTACTTCAGGTGAACAATTATGATGGCTAGAAAAAATTAAAATAGTTATCAGCTATTATTTTAGTTCCAAACTGTAATTCCACAACAGAAGAGAAACAGAAACGTTGTAAGTATGTTTTGCTAGGTAGTGCATGAAGCTTGGAGTGTCATGCCACCCTCACATCATTGTCCCAATTATATTCGCATATATGTTTCCTTGTTTTATGTCATGCTTTGTTGCAGTCGTTCCAAAGAATGATCAAGGCCCTTCCAAAAGCAACCATATATATCCTGGAAATTATGAACTATCATTTATTTAGTAACCTGTGGTGAGAACTCCACCTAGCAGAGTTACTGCATATTAAATAGATTAAATAGTGATTAACCAAACCAATTATATTCTTTTTCTGAATGCTGATTCTCTCAGGCAGTGAGTTGGGAAGGAATATAACGGAGGGGAAAAAAGAAAAAGAGATTAGCAAAATCAACACTTTGAAAGATTGGGGAAGGGACCAAGGAATACCTGCTTCTGAAGGTATGAAAATAGGCCACCGGTTCCTAGGGTTACTGAATTTCCTAAAAGATACTCCCCCCACACTCCCACACACACATCTATGAAGCCTAAAGGAGGAAATGCAAGATGGCTTTTTGTTCTCCTTACATTTTTGAGTACCCTTGCATGCTTCCTAGTGCCTGAATGACCCTAATCAATCAGTAAATAAATGTTCTCACAGAATAGAGAGGGATTAATTTAGGTTGTGATTTATATCAATAGTCACAGATTACAATTGATTTGCTATTGTTAATTCTGAACAATAGAGAACAAATGAATGTTACGGAAATAAATGGTATCTTGGAGAAAAGGACTATGGTGGTATTAGTTCCTCCAGGCATGGAGTGGAGAAGGACTCCTGAGAACAAGAGTACATATTTGAACCCATTGTGATGTTAAGAATTAGTAAAAGAATTTTATAGGGAAAGTTGGGGAGAAATGGAATCCCAGAGTCAGAAGAAAATGAGCAAATTTTGAAGGTGTCTGAGTGAACAGCTAAAAAACCTTGTAGAGAGAGTAAACAACGAAGGTTTGAAAGTTATATAAAATATGGGAATCCCCTATGTTTTGTGTAAAATTTATGTAATCTAAATTTCTTTCAAAAAAGTAAAAATTATATTTAAAAAAAGGAAGTTATAAAGTGAATAACATCTGGTCAATAGGTAAAATCAGTCTCAAATACCTATAGCCTTCCAAAAAGTAATGGCTTTCTCCTCAAAATATTTACATCCAATCACTAGATCTCCCAAGTAGGGAATGGAAGTTCTTCAGGAATATTATCATATATCATATCACCATATATCTATCATATATCATGTATGTAATTATAAATAACATCTTCCATTAAAAGTACTAGATGATCCATATGGTCTTCACTGAATGTAATATTCTATTACTCTATTTGGATTTGAAGCTAAGTAATAAATTAAATACAGCATTTTAATGTAATATGGTCTTTAGAAAAATACCAGATCAAAACCAAACAAGCAAGCACCAAACCTGTACTCAAATCACTTTCTATCTTGTACTAGTACCACAAGAGGCATTATTCACATTATACTAAATTCTGTCTTGTATAAACTCTACATGAGACCTTGTTTTTCTAAGAAAAGTAGTCTTTAAATATTAGGAATATCCTGCAAAGCACTGAAGAATGAACTGTATTAACAATTTGATCTTATTCAGGGTTCTTTCATATGTATGTGGGAAAAAAACATTTCAAACTAGTTTAATCTTCATAAAAAGATGTAATGATGAATTTGTTGGCTTATGTAACTGGCAAATCCAGGACTACATTTTTTAGTTTGGCAAAAAGATGAAATTTATTAAATTTCTTCAGATTTTTTACTAGGCAACAGTGAAGAAGAATGAATTGGAGGACTTACTTCAGCAAGAAAAAATACAGATCTGGATTCAAAAAGGGGGATGGTAAATAATCTATCCTAAATTTTGTTATCACTGGGAAAGTTAGGAGTTATACATACATACAGTCGCTATAGGCAGACTGTATGTCTGTTGATATTTATTTTAGCTTAAATAAAAGAAACATACAATTTTATGTTAAATCAATTGCATGTAGGAATTTTATATTTGAAATTTATGCATTTTTATATTATCATTCTAATTGATATTGCTTTGCCTCCTTGGTTTGATAATTATTTCAGCTATAATTCAAGATTGCTGGATTTTTTATGTCATTGCTTTGTTTTCATTTTAGTTTAATTTAGTTTTTATATTTATTGTTTTTAAAAATATTCTGGCACTGGAAACATCTTTAATATACAGCTGTGCGTTTGGACCAAAACTTTCTTGCAGCCATCTTGAAACTATTAAATGATAACCATTTCATTGGAAAAATAAATACCATAGGAGAAGCATAGGCCACATTTCTGTAAGGCAATTTTTCTTCCTTTGGAATATAGGTAAAATTTTCAGAATACATTTGAATGAAAGTAGAAGCTATGTATTTCCGGATATTACATATAATAATACATAAGCACTTTTCAAGAGGACTTGAGCAAAGTTGTTATAACTGAAGAAAAGTTATGATGAGTACCAAGATTGAATGAATCATCTTATGTTTTAAAAAATGAGCAGGGAATAGGTTACAGTGTGACGCTGGATCCCAGAGGCTGGGTCTAAGAGGTCTAACAAATTACATTAGAATTTCTGGGCTGGGCAAACTGATACAGGTGAAGCTGGGATGATTACACACAATGCAGCCATTCAACAGGTGACAAATCTAAGAGTAATAGGTGACTGCATTCACTTATCAGGCACCAGGCTATTACTTTTCTGAGAAGAGGAAACTAAGATAAGCTGAAGTTTCAAGCCAGAGACCAATGACAGGAAGGCCTAAGATATGTCAGATAAAGATTTGATATTTAGTGTTGTATTCTTAAAAATGCTGGAGGATTTATCTTAGTGTGTCTTTTCTTTAACATTTTTTCCTTACTAGAGTTCAGGAGATATAGCAAAGTTTTAATAAACCTAGGCAGCCTTAGAATAATGTTATATATCAGTACAATAGGATAAATGATTTCAATTTATATCATGAATTATCAGAAGCAATTAAAATCAGAATTTGACAGAGAAACGGAGGAAAAAGAAGGCATTAGTAGATTTGCAGTTAATCTCAATAAAGGTATTTCATGAAGAAGAAAGTGTATGCGAGTTTAACTAGCATGAAGTATTGGGTCTATTCACCGATCCGGGAGGGACTACATCCCAGAGATGATCCCTCTGCCTTAAGCCATTACTTTACAGCGTCTTCTAGGCATCCTGTACAATTTCATGTGACCTTTAGTGAGAGCTCACCCCTGCTAGGCAACCGCTTTTTTCCTTTTTTAATTTCCTCTTGGATTGTGTCTCAATAAAAGACTTTGCTATAATTAAACAGGACTTACGGGGAAAAGAGGATTCAGGCATGCTAATGAGATTTTAAAAGAAATACTTTGGGATTTATCAATTTAGTAGTTAAATTATTGATGAGAAAGATTTCACTAATCGAAAATCAGACTTAAGTGTATTTTCAAAGTCCAATTATGTTCAGTCAATTTGTCTTTTAATTAAAAATAAACAAATGATCTAAGATTTCTTTGGTTTATGTGGAAACTATTAATAAAATGTAATTCACTATGGCATTCTAGAGGTGGACATATTTTTACATGCCATTCTTCATATAAATAGACTAATATACATCATACTATAGGAGAATATATCATTTTTGCTCTGAAGTGATTCTCAGTATGGATGTATATAGGATAGTTATTAGCACCCATTTCAAAAAAATCTTGGGAAAAAAACAACAACTGCATACTACCAAAAAGGTAAGAATAGATTATTGAACATTTTGAATGTCTTTTAAAATTTATCTTTTCATTTTATGTATATTTATTTTTAACCCCTTTGAACAACCACTATATTCAAGTATTTTCATACCTTACACCATTAACTTAACTTTTATTGAGTGCTTTCTGGGTGACACATTTTGTATATTCATATTGATTTTAAGTGGTTGAAGACTAAAAGTGAGCTAATTAATTGGCTATTTCCTTTACTGAGAATGGCAATACATAAAATTTCATTTTTCAAAGAAAAGACTTTTTTTTCCTGATAGCTTTGGATAATTTACCTATACTTTCTAAACTTCTATTTTCTTATATGTTAGATGGAGATAATGTTAATTAGGCCACACAGATCTTTACTTGTTAGAATTAAATAAAACAAGCCTTCAGCTAAAATTATCTTCCTTCTTTGATGGAGAACTTTCTTCTCTTCAATCTCTCCTTTTGACCTGCAAGTTTCACTTCTTTTATTTAAATCACTGTACTTCGACCCTTTATTTTCACTCCGCTAAAATTCATCTTTTTTTAACCTATCTTCCTACTCACTCTTTCTATTAAAATTCCTGTTTAATAAGCTCAGTAGTATAAAGAATAGTCTCTCAATAATCAGGAAACTTTTTAATAGAGCACCTCTCCCCAATGTGTGTGTGTGTGTGTGTGTGTGTGTGTGTGTGTATATATATATATATATATATATATATAAATGGGTTCCTGTAAATAACAGGCTTCATTATTTCTTTTAAAAAAATCTTTGCTTAACACTTTGTTAACCTAAAGTCTGACTCTAATTCCAGTTTCTTTAAATAATTCTTTGAGTATGTCTCAATGCTGAAAAAGAGAACATATAATGGAATCATATCATGGACTGTTTAAAATTTTTTAATAAGCATTTTCCAATCACTTCCAATATTTCAGATTTATTTTAGTTGAAGTTTCAGAAGAATTTAATTTTTTTGTTTTAATTTCACCAGGAAATTAATTTATTTCTTGTTGTAATCAATTGTTTTTTTTTCCCAAATGAATCACAACTTATTGTATTTTTATAGTTTTACAAATTGTTTCATAACCCACAAACAGTTTTTTGGAAGGTTTTTAAACAAGTTAGGAACATCTGTTTCCAAGGTTTATGTTCATTTGTTTTTAAAGTGTGCAGATATGAGTTTCTTTAATGGGTGGTACATTTGTATCATTTCCAATAACTAAATAATATAAGAAAGGGAACATTTACAAATATCTGTTTCTAAACACTATTTACCTCACAAAAATTTGTTTCCAAGAGAATTTACATTCTAGCTCTTTTTAAAAATATTACGGTTTCCTTAGTTTAAATGTGGGCTTTTTTTGTTCAAGAGCTGATGAGTAGTATACTAATGATAATGTACTACCATATTTCTGTCTATCAGCATAATGCTGATAAGCCAACAGATTTGTATCTCTTTTTTATATAAAGAAAAATATGGAATCTGTAAGTTCTGTAACCTTTTTGTGTACTTTTACACTGGATAACAAAACCTTTGTGGGGAAAAAAGTGTATTTTCTTGCTTACTCCTTACCCTTTAGCAAATTACTATAGCTATTTGACTATATTTCAAAGGTTTTAACTTTATAAAATTAGGCATGTCAATGACGTCTCATAACACGTATGCATTTTTGTGGCAAGTTCGTGCAGTAAATCATATATGAATGATACAATAATAACTAACCTAGAAATAATTTCAAATGTAATATTACCATTAAATAGAGTAGGTACAAATCCAAATTAAAAAAAAAAATTTCTAGCCAATTTTTAATTTTTCAACAACTTCGTTTCTTTTCAAATTAAATCATAATTGTTTTTACCTAGAAATATAAATTAAATGACTGTCAATGCTCTCATTTTCCCATTGCTTGCCTATGTTTGCATAATGGCTATTATCTCAATCCACATTTTAGGGGAAGAAACATGCAACTTTTAAGCTACTTACCACTTTTTTGAGGGTTAGTTTGGTTAAAGCTCAATACATTATTCTGTCAACTTATTAACTGGAAACACATAAACCTCAATAAGTTGCAATAAAATAAAAGTGAATGGTAAGGTTCTTAGTGCTTGCCTGCTGTACAACTACTAAGCTCTTTTTTTAGGATGCGTTGCCTGCATGTGGCCATTGGCATGCGAAATAAAAGAAGATACCAGTTTCAAGCCATATGTTAAATCTGAGAAAAATTTAATTTCCTTCTTTTTGGTAAAAGTATTATAAATAACAGTTCTAATATTTTCCTGCAACCCAATGGATCATACATGAATGATCTCTTGTGCCTTCATCTTTCTTTGGACAGTCACATTCTAGAATAGTGATTTGGGTGCATCTTGAGATTGTGTCACTTGCTAGGGACTACCAAACCACTTTTTAAAAAAATTTTACACATGGCTTGCAAAGCAATATTGATTGCATCTACTTTTTTTTTTTTCTTGACTATAGAAACACTCACAGAGAAACTGCCAATATAAGGAAAACAACACATGAGGTAGGTGGGTGTGTATTTATATAGCACACAACACAAAGTGGGTGCATGATAAATGTTAAGTGATGGTTACAATAATTGTCAATTTAATTACATAGTCTCAGTAATGATGCCATTTTAACCCACATAATGTTCAAATACTCTTTTCAAGTGTCCCTTGACATGGGAAAAAATATAATCTGTGGATGTTTACTTTTATTTCACTCTGAAAGGAAATGTCAACACAAGATTCAAGGTTTTGGTAATGATCAGTCTTTATTTTGGCTATAATACTGTTTTAACCATGTTGAAAAAAGTGTAAAATTAATGATTCTCTTTTACAGTGTCCATGTATTTCTAAGAATCTCTAAATAATTGTAAGATCAGAGAAGAAAAACACATTTTTCAAAGGTATACTCAATTTAGACTAATATTGTCAATTTGTATTTACATTTTTTAAAATTGTGGTGTTTCCCTTGATATCATGGTAGCTTCTGGCTCTCATCATTTATTCACAAATCACTCCAATTTGGGTGCCCAAGCACAGTATAGTTGTTGTGGTACATTCCTCTGAACACAAGTTCACTTAATAGTTTTGCTTTAACTTGATATGATTCTCAGTCATTAGGTTTAGTTTGAGTCTATGGAAAGACAAGAGACCTAATGTTTTGTTATGTTCAGTATAGTATTTGGTTGAGCCCTCATTATCTTAGCTTTGATATAATATTTCTCTTTCTTGTGGTCAATGGATGCTCTCTGTATTCCCATAAGGAGTTATTATTCATCTCTATACAATTATAACACATGCCTAATCTCCGTAGATATAGTTCCTGGCTACAGAATAGGGGTAAAAATATATCTGCTGATGGGGCATTCTCAGAGCTTGAAAATAATTGTGAGGCACTATGAGTATTATTGCCATTGAAGAAACAAGGGAATCTTGCAAAATCTTCTGGACAAGATGAGATATCAACTTTTAACTGCAAAGATTTGGTCATCACTGATTCCTTTAAGTAACGTAAGAAACACATTCATCCAGGCAATTAACATATATATTTGTCGACTGGCTGGATAGCTCCAATAATGATGATGATGATGATGATGATGATGATGTTATTATAGGACTTAAGATAATACATATAAAGGTAAGTAGAACAGTTTCTGGGATGTTGTAATACACAATAAATGTTTGCTGTTATTATTTTAGTGGCCTGTTTATGTACATTCTTTGTTTTGATCTAGACAACAGCACTCTAGCATTGTGGAAAGGTAATGTAACTTTATTTTATAACTAAGGAAATGGAATTTTAGGTGTTAAATGCCATAATTTGTTTCTAAATGTCTTGCTCTGGAGAGTATTTTGAAATTCCACTAGTATTATAAAGTGCAAAATTTTACTCCTTTTATTTGCTTTTTAGCAAAGTCTCATTCTAAATTTAGATCACAAAAGAAACAATTGTGCAACTGACAAATTGTGGTTTTTAACAATGTGTGCTAACTATTAGAAATTAATCAGTTGATTATTTTTTCATCCCATTGACTAATTGCATTATTATTGTGTTACTTTCATTCAGTGCAAATTTGGTTTGAACTCTGCTGGGTAAATTTCCTGGTTATCCTTTACAATATTTTGTTTGAGTATTTTTGGTGTAGTGCTAATAGAAAAAATATTTTGTTATACACAGCAGAGTATTTGATTTTTATTCTCATTATCTTTATTACTTCTGTGTTATTTTTTTAATGGGGAATATAGGTTGTGGCTTAGGATAAGTGAAAGAGAGTGAACTTTACTGAACAATACTTTGAGGAATTTGGTTTAACATGAAAGAAAGCAGGCATCAGTTAATTCAAAGAGAGATATATCTACTCAAGAAAATTTAAGGGGAAACATATGTTATGACTGCAAAGATGATAGTATAGAAGAGAGAGAAAAGGCATGTGTCTTAGTTGAAGTAAGAGAGCTAAGGGCTGAGGGTGCCATGATGATTGTTTACATGGTAAGCAGAAGAGAAGATTCTCTACATGAGAGACAGTGAGTTTTGCCTAGAAACAGTAAAATAATAAAATAGACACTGTATAGTTCTTTGTACTTCTACTCATTTTAAACCTGATCCAGCATTTGTAGCTGGTAAGAAAAGGGTTAGGGATTATTTCTCCCCATTGTATAACTAGGAACACTGAGACTCACAGAGGGTTAAACTTCTTCAAGATCACACTGCTTGAATTGTCAGAGGTGAAATTAAAACACTAGACTTTCAAGACTAATGCAGTGTTCCTGCTATCACACCTCCCTGCCTCCTTGTAGAATGAAATCTCTTGTCTTTGTGTCCAAATTGGGGTGTAAGGGGTGACTCTAGACCCTAGCCATTTTATAATCCTTGGTGTATGGAATAAGGCAGGAGATGATATGAAGAAATTCAAAGAAATAAATGGTCAATTTTCTCAGTTTGGCATATTGTAAACAGTTTCCTAAAGTAGATTAATGTGTATAATTTATATTTATACCAATAACTTTAAGAAAGAAAGAAAATAAGAAGCTTTTACAGCCTTATCAAGTTTTTTTATTCCTCTTTACTTCTCTTCCTCATGTGTCATCCTACCTTGAAAATCAATAAAAAGGATTCTCTTTTAAATCCATTTATGTTCAGATTCAATGCTGAATTCAACAAGTGCTTCAAAAAGACAAACTAACCTAGTTTTCTAGACCCCATGAATTTGCTCTGCTGGATATAGATGCCATTTTAGATTCTTGTATGTCCCAAAGCTTATTTCTGAACACAGTTTCTCTTTTTAATACAATCTCCATCTTTCTTCTCTTATCCTTGCTGACATTTCATTTCAATCAGGGTTGGGACCTCACCTTCAATCTTTCTGAATCAACTTTTGATGGATATGGGCGGTTTGTTAACAGCAGCGGCACTTATCAGAGCAGTGGTGTCTGCCTGTCTTTGATTTTCCCTCTACAGGTCATTGTTTATCTTATGCCTGTCTATTTTTGAAACTTCAGTGAATTTTAAAAATATATTTAAAAGCCAATTTACCATTTTGAAATGTGATTGTTGTTCTTTTGTTGTTGATGTTTTTGTTACATCCAAGGACATAGTGTTATATTTTGGTGGCAGTATTCCTACTTTCTTTACTACTAACATCATCAGAAAAATGAAGAAGAATGTTTCCAATATGTAATTTCCCTTGGAATTGTGTTAACATTTTTGGGAGTGGCATTATTATTCTTTAAGTCCAATAATGAAATATCTGATAATAAGTGCTTCTAAATTATCTTTAAGGAAACAATTTCATTAAAAATGACAAGGTTCAGTATGTTGCAATATCTCTGACATAAGGAATAGATGAATTAATTGATTGTAAACTTTTCTAAATTAATGAGAAACTTATTAGCTGGAGTCCTCTTTTAATGAAAGAATGTAAATTCTTAAATTTTATAAGAAAAAAGGAAGTCACAAGTATCAGGAATTTAATAATAATTTAAATTTATTTTAATAATAACAAATTTCACAGCCATTTGGCTATGGAAAATCAGTGCATGAGAACAAGATAGAATATCATATTATCACATATGCTAATACAATATCACAGCTCAATAAAGTTGAATATACCTGAATTACATGTTACCTGGACATAAACTATGAACATGGATGTTTCTTACAAGTCTTGGAAATGATAATAAAAAATAAGTCAAGGAGCCTAAGAGAGGCAAAAGCATACATTTTTGTTGGTATTAGAGGCATATATATTTGTGGGTGGTGGTGGTAAAATAACACTGTTAACAGGATCAGAGCACTTGGCACATTATGAGTGATAATTTAAAAGAATACTCAGGTGTTGGTTGATCTAATTAATGTCAGAGATCAATGAGTACAGCTTGCTTATTATTCAACATTGAACTTGAGTTCTTTCTTATATTCTTAATATAACCTGTAAGCACTGAAATCTATAAAAATACTGTAGTACACAGAGTAGAGAAGGGAAGGAGTATGAGATGAAAGACAAAAAAAAAAATAACCAAGATCATCTTTTATTTAATTTAAAAAGTTTTTATTCCTTACTTCTCTGATAATTATCTAATATTTACTAAGATATATTCCCAGTTCTGAGATGATAACTTACCTATTTAAAATTAGTAACCTGATAGTTTAGAAAATAAAGAAATTACAAAATGTATGAAGAAAAGTCTTTCTCTTCATATATAAGACTATTTCAAAGAGAAGTAAACCCCACCTTGAAAAGGTAGTTTATAATTTTTTAAAAAATCATCTATTAATAGAGTTATGCTAAGCCAAATAAATGAAATAATAAATATATAAGAAACACTATTTAAAGCAGTGTGATGGTTAGGCTGGCATGTCATCCCAGCCCAGGAATGGTGACCAGTTGTTTGGTCAAGCAAGCCCTGGGCATATTATAATCAAGGGCATTTCATGGACTTTAATCATCAGTGAGTTGATGCATAGATGGCTGGTTACATCTACAATCAACTGAGGAAATTGCTGTCAGCGATGAGTGACGTCTCATCCAATCAGTTGAAGGCCTTAAAAGGGGAAGTGATTTCAGCATTCAGGGAGAGAATTCCCATCTCTATTTCAGACAGCCAGCATCTCCGGGAGAACTCATCAAGGACCTTTATCTGAGCCTCTGGTTTGTAGCCTGCCCTACGGAATTTAGATTTGTGCTTCCCCATGGTCGCTTTAGACAATTTTATAAAATCTCATATTATTCACAGATATCTCCTGTTGGTTCTGTTTCCATAGAGAACCCTGACAACACAAGTAGCAAAGAGGAATTTGGAAGAAATACGGGCACATGCAGACATATATTTAGTATAAAATAGTGTATATATGATAAAAATACATCAATAGACTGAAAGAACGAAAAACAGAACCCAGAATGTGTACACACACACACACACACAAACTTATCACTCCAATATACATAAACAATTTTATAAATATAATAATGATGAAAATGGCATTACAAGTAGTGGTTAAAGGAGGATTGATGAGCAATAATTCTGAAAAAAATGAGTTATCTATATGGAAGAAATTCTATTAATATCTCTATTGCAAAACACCAACCAAAATTAAATTTAAATGGATTAAAAAGAAAATAGTAACAAGGAAATCTTAAAATAAACTATGCCAACGTGCTGTTTTTCTCATCTAAGCATATCAGCAAGGAGAAAAATACAAGAGGTCATAAAGAAATTTGACTTTAATAATTTATATCAGAAAGTGCCTAAATAAAAATATATAAATAAAAATTGAAAAAGCTTTGCACAATATGTATTAAGGGTTACTATTCACAATATTTAGGAATTATATATCAAAATCCAATAATACTAGCAATATATAAAAGCTATAAAAGAGCATAAGACCTTCTCTGCATATTAGTAAAGAAGAAAGTATAAGTTAAAATGGTAGCAAAGGACATTATCTGGCTATCAAAATGACAAAGAATAAAATTGAATAATTTGTTGATGATAGTTCAGTGAAATTCTCTCTTCAGACTTTGCTGGTGAGAATATAAATTGGTCTATAATCCTTCTGGAGATGAATATGACAGGATTTTAAAAACTTCCAAAATATATATGTTTAAATAGCAACACCATTTAAAAATTTTTATCTTAAAGAAGTATGGATTTGCAAATATTCTTAATGAGGAGGATGTTCACGACATAATTACTTATGAGGAAAACTTGGAAACAACCTCTCTCTTCAATAATAGAGAACTAATTAAATAAATTATTATAAATGCCTAAATTTTAATCTGACAAAGATATATAAAAATGATGCAGCTTAATATAGGATTACTTGGAAATGTTTACAGTACCTTTTTAAGTTAAAAACAGTTAACAAAATATAATTTACAATATGGTAACCAAACGTGAATTTTAAAGTAAATAGAAAGGATACACCAAATGTTTGCCTTTGTTATTTTTGAAAACTGTCGTAACACTCTCAATGATATCTCTCTTAAATCTAGGGGACGTTAATTAACATCTTTTTCTTGTTTGAAATCCTTAACTAGATACAACTAAATGTTGTTGTTTTTATTATCCATACAGCCTTTATAAATTCAAGCTTTGCCTTTTTAAAGATTTATTCATACTGTATTCATTCATCTATTCACTTTTTACTTAACCAGCCCAATATAATGACTGCTTCTTAAGTGCTATAAATTCTGTTAGGTATTGGGGATTAAGTAATGAGCAAAATAGAGCTTTAAATTTCGTGCAGTGATTTTAATAAATATTGGAGTTATAATGATGATTATAAAAGTGTAACTACTGTTAAGAAGATTATAATCTAATAGTTTTTGCAGCTAGGTAATGCAAAATTCATAGCATTTTAACTTTTGCTTTAATGTGATCATTGGAAAACATTTCCTTAAGTACATTAAGCAGAATTCTAGCTCAAAAGAAATTCTAATAGGTATTATGCAAAAAAGAAAGAAAAAGAAAAAAAAATCACTGCTTATGTAATTTTGGTAAGTAATGGAGTGATTTTGTACTTTTATTGCAAGAATTAATAAAAAATTAATGTATTTATATTGTTAGTCCTAGAAATGGAATGTATTTTGTAGAATTTCCCAAAATTCAAAGAAGTTGCAACTACATTTTGTAGTTCCAATATCTAGTGTTCTGGTAAATACACTGTAGGAAACACTCACTTGTTTTGGGGAGGAAATCATGTCTCCCACAAAAGACATGTTCAAGTCTAACCTGCAATCCTGTGGGTGTGAACCCATTTGTAAATAGTACTTTTGAAGATGTTATTAAAAGTAAGATGTGGACTCTTAGAAGCTGATATTTAGATAAAGCCAACTTGAATTGTGCTAGGTCTTAATCCAGAAGATTGTGGTCATTATAAAGAGATGAAATCTAGACAGAAACACAGATGAATGAGCAGAAGTAGAACCCAGAAGTCAGAAGCAACCAGAGAATGAGGAACATCACCATGCAATGTAGGCAGAGATGCAACCCAAGGAGCCTCATGGATTCTCAGCAAGCCAGCATCAAATCTCTTCTATCAATTAAAAGAATTTAAAGAGAATATATCTAAAGACATAAAAGATATTGAGAAGACACTGGGTGAACAGAAAGAGCAATTTGAAAGCCTGCAAAGAAAAGTAATAGAACTTATGTGAATGAAAGACACAATGGATAAGATTAAAAATATTTTAGAGGCACATAAGGTCAGATTTGAATTTCTTGAAGACAGAATTAGTGATTTCAAAGTTAGAACATCTCAAATGGAAAAGACAGGAAACAGAAAGAGAAGAGAATGGAAAAAAATGGAACAGGGTCTCAGGGAACTGAATAGCAAAGTAAAACAAATGCATTAGTAGTATCCAAAAAGGAGAAGAGAATGGAAAAGGAGTGGAAAGAGTAATTGAGGAAATAATGACAGAAATCTTCCCAACCCTTATGAAAGTCAAGTATCAATATCCAAGAAGGACAATGTACCCCAAACAGAATAAATCCAAATAGACCTACCCTGAGAAACTTGCTATTCAGAATGACATATATCGGAGATTAAAAGAAGTTCTGAAAGCAGCAAGAGAAAAGCAAATCATCACATACAAGGGAACCTCAAAAAAATTAAGTGCCGACCTCTCATCAGAAACCATGGAGGTGAGAAGAAAGTGGTATGATGTTTTTAAGGTACTGAAAGAGAAAAACTGCCAGCCAAGAATTCTGTATCCAGCAAAACTATCCTTCAAAAAGAAATGGAAGGGAGCAGATGTAGCTCAAGTGGTTGATTGCCTGCTTCCCAAGTACAAGGTCCTGGGTTCAATCCTTGGCATCTCCTAAAAAAAAAAATAATAATAATAATAAAAAAGAATTATGGCATTTATCTATTGAAAAGCTGCAAAGATATTCTATTAAATGTAAAAGTAAGTCACAAAACAGATTTACAATGTGATTCTTTGTTCATATGAAGACTCTTAATAATTGCAGAGATAAAATGTCTGAGAAAGTATATGCTTAGCTCTAAGATTTTGTCTCTGGAAATAGGAGTGGATATATGTGTGTGTGTATGTACGTATGTTGAAGCAAGACTTTCAATTATTATTCTCTAAACTTAGGTATTACCAAAATTATGAAGTGAGCTTCCATTATTTGGTAATTTTTAATTTAAAATATACCAAGTCTTTCTTTTTAAATAAAGAAATATTTGTCTCATTTACCCTACATTGTTGACAGTATCATATTTCAGATCATTCCAGTTATATAGGGAAATATAAGGAAAATTTTCAGTCAAATTCTGTTTCAGCATTGTATCTTAACCTTGTGTGATATTAATTTTTTTTGTTCTCTCAAATCTCTATATCTAATTTTAAATTAACAGATATTTCCAGAAAGATTTGTAGTATAGAAAAAATAAATTACATAAACATTATGAAAGAGGAACAAAGAAATGAAATATCATTTTACTCCATTACTCTGATTTATTGAAGTGGGATCAAGTTAATAGAATTGAACTCTCATTCTGGTCACACACTGTCCAAGAATATACCTTATGTCCCTTATCAAGATTGTGGCAAATCAAGAGAAGAGCAGTGTGCTTTTTCATTGAGAACTTTACGTTCTTTCTCTTAGTCTCAACAAACAAAATGGGTGCTTTTTAAAAAAGAGACATTGGAAAAATTTCTGTGGAGAGGAAAGGTAGAGAGCTTCCTGAGAATAAACATCATTTGTGTCCCAACCGCATATTTTCTCAAGCAAAATTATATCTTTACTAGTTTTTGGCAGGTAATCAACATAATCCGCTAACTTTTGTTGCTGTAAGTGCAGCAGGTGAGCAGATGGAGACGGGGGATGATTCGATAGATGCACATGTTTAGGAAGAGCAGGCAGCTGCTCTGAGCCACACTCACACCAGGTGAGGACTTCAGGGGAGATTACAATGACTGCAGGAGGCCTTCTTTGTTGGCAAAAGCTGTAGTTTGTCATGGAAGAAACTTGCAATATTCTGGTTGATGACTGTACAGTGGAGACCCATAGTTAATTATGGAGGTGGACTTTATCCAATAGAATCCCACAAATCTTGATATGGGTTTCTCAATGGACAGATTGGTTCAAGAAATTTTGGATCTCTTAGAATAGGATTAGAAAGCCCAATTATGTTCCATGGAATCAGTGTGACAATGTGAGGGTGCAGATTATTTAGTAGGAGATACTTTTTAAAAAATGATAACATTTTAATTGTTCTTAACTTTTTGTTTATGGGGCTGAATTTTGACATATGAGAATCAAGGTGACTTCTATCATTGCATTTGTGTGATCAAATCTTATTTGTGACTGCTCTTTAGCATTATTTTATTATATAATGTAAACAAATTTAGTAAAGGAATATTGTATAGAAATGTAAACTTTAATGAAGAATGTAAAAAATAAAAGTTACATGAAAAAGTATACACTAAGATGTTTTCTCATAGTTAAGACTTTCTAGAGTCAGAGTCTCAGGTCACAGGTTCAGAATATCAAAGCTGCTCAGAAATAAAAGCTAGAAATCTGTGAATGAATTCTAGTATAATTTAGAATTTTTAAGAAAAATGAAAATAAAGGAATGCACTAATATTGAATGAAATCACAAAGCTTAAATTATTCTAATTTAAAATATTTTCTTATATAAAAAATTAAATCCACTCAATTTTCCGTCTTCATCACTGCAATAAAACCATTCTTGTCAAGACCACCAAACTTTCAGCTTTGCAGATTCACTGGTCAATTCTCAGTTTATATCTGGACTTGCTACCAGCAACAATTGACAAGATTTCATTACTGCTTTAAAAAATTAAATAATCTTAGCTTCTGCAATAAAGTCTCTTTGCTTTCCTCCTAGCTCATCATCAGCTGTTTCCTAGTTCTCCCTACCCTTTTTGACCTCAAAATGTTAGAGGTTCCCAAGACTCAGTCCTCACCACACTTTTTTCTCTATCTACATCTACTCCTTACATAATCTCACTTACTTCCATGGCATTAAACATCATCCACATGCTGAAGTCTTATTTGTAGTTTTCAGAATTAACTGAGCATTTAATATATGCCAACAAACACTGGGGATAAGACAGTAAACAAGACAAATAAAATGTCTATTCCCATGGGGTTTACAGCCAAATTAGAGTAAAGACATTAAACAAATAAATATGTAATGAGTCAGATTGTGATAAGTAATATCAAGAAATAAATTAGAGAAGGGGAAGCTATTGAGACAAAGAGTTTTCTGATGAGATGGCATTTGAGCAGAGACTTGAAAGAATTAAGGTGGTTAGCATAGGATTGTCTAGGTTAGATAATGCCAGGTAGCAATGTAAAAACACAAAGATTCTGAGTCATTAGTGAGTTTGAAATGTTTAAGAAATGGAGAGAAAGTTCAGCCATTGTGCAAGTTGCAGAGGGAGTGAGGAGTGTAGTAGCATTGAGGTAGCAGGAAGGGGAACAGAAAATGTAAATTCTTGTGAGATATCATAAGGAATCTGGACTTTACTCTGTGTCAGATAGGAAACCCTTGATATGTTTGAACAGATGGTTGTCATGAATTGCCTTGCATTTTAAAAGGCATCATTCTTAATTTCTCTACTGAAAAGAGACTTTAGAAGTTGATAAGAATGGAGCAGTCAAAAGAGTTAGAAGAGTATGTCAATAATAGAGGAGAGTTTGGTGACTTGGTTTAAGGTGGTAGTGGGGCAGAAAGATATATTTGTAGAAATAATGGCTGAAAACTTCCAAAATGTGGTGAAAGACTCAACTTACAGACTCAAGAACTTCAATTCAGTAAGGAAATAACAAACAAGATAAACTGAAGGAAAATCATGCCCAGATACATTGTACTCAAACTTCAGAAAATCAAAAATAAAGAAAAATGCTTGAAAGCTTCTAGAGAAAAATAAAACACTACATAAAGAGGAACAATGATTTGAATATCTGAGGGGAGTCTTATAAAAAAAAAAAAAAAAGAAAAAGAAAAAGAGAGAGAGACCATGAGACAGTGGAACAATATCTTTTCAAATACTGAAAGAAAAGATCTAACAAACTAGAATTCTATTCTTCTATTTCTATCTCTATATTTCTATATATCTCTCTATATCATTCCCTTCAGGAGTTAAGTGAAATAAAATCAGTATAAAACCAAAGAAACTAAAAGAATTTTTCATTATAAGACCTGTGCTAAAATAAATATTAAAGGAAGTTCTTAAAGTAGAAGGCAAATGTTAAAAGAGGTAACCTTGTTTTTTAAGGATTGAAGGGAGAGCAACAGAAGTAGTGAATGGCTGGGTTTTTAAAATCGATTTTTTCTCTTTAATTATTTAAAATAAATAAAACTATCTCTATTTGCCTGGAGCATTGTTGTCCTTTTAAAAATCTCAAGGAATCTACAAAATAAGATATTAAAACTAATAAGTAATTTAATATGATTACAAGACACATGGTCAATATAAAGTAACCTATTTTGGGGGGTATTTGGATTTTTAAATTTACATAAATGAAAATAACATAGATACCATTTCCAATAGCAATCAAATAAATTAAATACTAAGGCTTAAATCTAACAAAATATGTGTAGGACCTATAGCTGAAAACTACAAATCCCTAATGAAAGCAATCAAAGAAGAGATAAATAATCAGAAATATATGCCATGTTCATAGATGGATGGTTCCATATTTTAGGGATATTAATTTTCACAAAGGATCTTTAGATTCAGTATAATCCCAATCAATATCCTAGCAGAAGTTTTTGTGGAAATTGAGAAGGTATTCTAAAGTTTATATGGAAGGGTATTGAAACTAGAATCACAAAATAAATTTAAAAATTAAGTTAGAGCACCCATATCATCTAATTCCAAGGCTTACCGTAAAGTTACAGAAACCAAGACAGTCTACATTGCTAGATCAAAGTACAGAACAGAAAGTCAGAAATAGACCCACAGTTATATAGTTAACTGATTTTCAAAAAGGGTGCAAATACAATTCAATGGAGATAGGATAGTCTTTCAATGAATTAAGTTGCTATAAATGGATATCTGTAAAGAACAACAACTACAAAAAACATCTTAAAGTATATCTCAAATCTTATACAAAAATTAGCTCAAAACAGATCATGGACCTAGATGACTTAAAATTACAAAATTAACTAAGAGAAAACATCTGAGGAAATCTTTTTGATATTTGATTATGCAAGTATTTCCCAAATACATTCGTGGGTCCCTGGACATGTTCCAGATGAGTAACCCCCCTCCAGATTGCCCCTTCCCAGAAATTGCACTTGAAAGCAAAAGCAGCTTTAGACAGTGAAAATTGTGTAATAAGCAATTAAGTCAGGCAGTCAGGAAAAAGGCTTACCTGTTTTAAGTCCTGTGGTGGAGAACTATAAGATGGAGAAGGTCTGTTTCCTATGGAGTAGAGGGGGCATTCAAATTCCTAAAATACAGGAACTACTAAGACCATTAACAAGTACAAGCACAGAACAAGACACTCTTAGAAAATACAGGGAAACCCCTGTATTTGCATATGCTTTGGATGGACCTTCTTACAGGAGGGTTGAACTCTGAAGGAAAGCACCAGCCAATACAAAGCCAATTTGCACAGTCTGTGAGAGGTGTTTTTGCATTAGCTTGTTTGGTTTTGCCAGTTCCTGGCACTCAAGGAAATCTCTGTCATATCACTAGCTGTATATAAAATCAAGAAACAGGTCAGGAATGAAATCTAAAAGTTAACATATTAATATTTTAAAATGTACAGTGTGCCATAAAAGATTGCAAGAAGAACAAAGAAACAAAATGATGCTCCATCCAAAGGAACAAGATGGAAATCCAGAAAACATCAAAGAAGGAGACCAGATTATAGACATCCTGAACAAAGACTTAAAAATAAATGATCTACATGCTCAAAGAGATAAACAAAAATACAGAGAAAAAACTAAAGCTAATCAGAAAAACAATGAATAAGCAATATGAGAATCCCAATAAAGAGATAACAATTTTAAAAAGGAACCAAACAGAACTACTGGAGTTGAAGACCACAATAACTCAAATGAATAATTTCCTGGAGTGTTTCAAGAGCAGATTGGAGCTGGCAGAAGAAAAATTCAGTAAACTTGAAGACAAGACAACTAAATGAATCAGTCTGAGGACCAGAAAGAGAAAAGCATTAGAAAAATTGTATCAGACATATTTGGAAACTAACAGACATGTATAAAACACTTAATCCAACAACAGAAGAATATGCATTCTTCTCTAGTGCACATGGATGAAACTCTAGTATATACTATATGTTAGGTCACATAAAAGTCTCAATAAATTTAAATATATTGAAATCGTGCAATGTTTTTTCTCTGATAGCAATTGAATAAAACTTGAAATCAATAGCAGGGGTACAACTGAAACTTTATGAACAGAAGGAAATTTTTCATGAAATAACAAATAATGCACTTTTAAAATGATTTTAATTTTTTAAAAGATACTTAGATTACATAAATGTTACATTAAAAATGTAGGGGGTTCCCATATGCCCTACTCCCTAGCCCTCCCACACTTTCCCACATTAACAACATCCTTCATTAGGGTGGTATACTTTTTTCAATTGATGAACCTACATTGGAGCATCTCCACTGTGTGTGGATTATAGTTTATATTATAGTTTAAACTCTCTTCTGCACAATTTTGTAAGTTATGACAAGATATGTAATGGTCTGTATCTGTCATTGCAATGTCACTCAGGACAATTCAAATGTCCCTAAAATGCTGCCATATTACACCTATTTTTCCCCTCTCCCTCCCTTCAAAACCTCCGGTGGCCATTGCCTCCACATTAATGATAAAAGTTCTTCCATTGCTAGAATTACAAAAAGTCTATAGTAGAATAACAGTAAGTCTATTCTAGTCCATCATTTATTTCCCAATCCTGAGGATTCTGGGATGGTGATGCTCACTTCACCTCTAATTGAGAAGTAGCTTAGAGCCCATGGGGCAGTTGTGTGGGACTATCTTGCTTGCAGTTGTAGACTCTCTCTGTTCCTTGGGATGGTCATTGTCCATCATCATCTCCATGTTAGTTGTCCTGAGTGAGTCCAATGAACTGGTAAGTAGGTGTTACAACTCTTTTGAGATTCAGGGCCCAACTGGCACATGGAAAGCCCAAAGATTTAAGTCTCTTGGACATATACCTATCAACTCTAGTACTAACTATAGGTTTAAATATAAGGAGCAGAAGAGCCATGTGTAGGGAAACCACACCTGAATCCAACTCTGTCACACTGGGGAGCATAAATTCGAAAGTAGGGTCCACTGGCATGGCATGGAATTCCTGAGCTGTCACCCCTTCCTATAGTGTCTGGCTGTCTCCAGAGCCCTTAGGAGCCCCCCTAAATAATGCATTTTTAACCAATGGGTCACAAAGTTCATTAGGATATATCTTGAGGTAAATGAAAATAATATCACAACATAGCAGAACATACGATATGCAGCAAAGGCAGTGCTGAAAGGGAAATTGATAGCCCTAAATGCTTTTATTAAAAAAGAAAAATGATCTTAAATCATAGACCTACCTTCACAACTGAAAGATCTAGAAAGGAATAGAAAACCAAATCCAAAGTGAACAGAAGGAAAGAAATAACAAAGATTAGAGCACAGAAATATAAAATAAAGGATTAAAAAAAATAAAGAACCAACAAAACCAAAAAGTGGTTCTTTGAAAAGATCAATAAAATTGAATAAACTTTAGCTAGACTGACAAAGAAAAAAAGAGAGAGGATCCAAACAATTAAAATCAGAAAGTCAAGGGAGGGGGGGGCATTACTACTGACCCACAGAAATAAAAACTATTATAAGAGGATACTATGACGAATTGCATGCTGGCAAATTAGATAATCTAGATCAAATAGACAAATTCTTTGACATAAACTCACTACCTACACTGAGCCAAGGAGAAATAGAAGATCTTAATAGACAAAAAACAAAACCATTGAAGCACTGAAGCATAAGCCATGCAACAAAGGAAAGCCCACGTCCAAATGCATCCACTGGTAAATTTAATCAACACTCCAAGAAAAATTAACATGAACCCTGCTCAGTCTTCCAAGAATTTGAACAAGGTGTAACACTTCCTAACTCATTCTATGATGTTAACATCCCCTTAATACCAAAGCCAGATAGAGATATCACAAGAAAAGAAAATTACAGACAAAAGACTAGCAAACTGAATGCAACAGCATATTGAAAGAATTAGAGACCATGGTAAAGTGGGATTTATTCCAGGTGTGGAAAGGTGATTCAACATAAGAAAATCAATTAATGCAATACACCACATTAATAGAACAATGGCAAAAACATGTGATCATCTCAACTGATGCAGAAAATGCATATGACAAAGGCAATTATGTAAGAAAAAGAAATAAAAGGCATCCAAAGTAGAAAGCAAGAAGTAAAATTTTCCCTATTAACAGATGATATGATCCTATGTAGAGAAAATCCTTAAAAATCCACAATAAAGCTACTTGAGCCAATAAACAAATACAGCAAAGTGTTTGGGTACAAGATCAATGTGCAGAAATCAGGGTGTTTTTATAGATTAGAGGGGTAAAAAATCAAGAAAAAGTTTCCAGTTATAATAGCAAATCAATCAAATATCTAGGAATAAATTTAATCAATGATGTAAAGGATTTATACACAGAACACTATAAAGCATAGCTAAAATAAATCAAAGAAGACCTAAATAAATGGAAGGATACTCCATGTTCATGGATTGGGACACTAACTAGTATTAAAATGTCAAATTCAACCCAAAGCCATTTACAGATTCAAAGTAATCCTAAGCAAAATTCCAACAGCTGTTTTCAAGGAAAAGCTAATCGTCAAATTTATATAGAAGGGTGAAAGTCCCAAAGTAGTCACATCTTCTTTGAAAAAGAATTAAGTTGGAGGACTCATATTTCCCAATTTAAAATCTCATTACAAACTACATTAATCAGAACAGTTTGGTACTGGCACAAAGGAGAGACTTACAGATCAGTGGAATGGAATTGTGAGTTCAGAAATAAATCCTCATATCTATGGCCAATTGACTTTTGACAAGGGCACCAAGTCCACACCATGGGGAAAGAACAGTCTTTTTAACTCAAAGCAAGGACATGAACATCTGCACACTGATGCTCATATCACTATTCACAATTGCTAAAATGTGGATATATTCTAAGAGTCCATCAGCTGATGAGTAGATAAACAGAATGTGGTATAGACACAAAATAGAATACTATTCAGCTGTAAGAAGAAATGAAATCGGGATGCATATGACAACATGGATGAACTTAGAGGATAATTTGTTGAGTGAAATAAGCCAAACACTAAAGGACAAATATTGTATGGTCTCACTAATATGAACTAAATGTGATGAGTAAACTCATGGAGGTAAACTCTAGAGAATAATTTACCAGGAAATAGAAGGTGGGTGGAGAATGAGAGATGATGCTTAACATATGTAACATTATTAATAAGGTTAATTGTAAAAATGTGGAAATAAAGAGTTGAGAGTAAAACATTATAATGAGTACAGCTAACATTGCTGAATTACATATGTGATTGTGGCTGAGAGGGTAGGTATGAGGGTAGGTAAACGTCAATTGAAAGGAAGCTACAGAATAATGTAGGTTCTGTATAACAGTGATTTCAGTGGTGGATGAATATTGTGTTTAATAATATAAATAAAAGAGTACTCTTCTTTTACAAAATGCTAAGAATATGGTGATACAGGGAAAAATCACAAGTAATGTAACTTATGGAAGATAGTAATATTGTAATATTTTGCAACAATGGCAAGAAGATATTTTTCAATACTAAGGGACAAAAATAGGGTGGTTTAAGGGGTTATGGGATTTTTCCTTTTGGAGTAAGGAAAACACTTTTAAATTGATTGAGGTGATGACAGCATAACTCTGTGATGAAAATGAGAGTCACTGAGTGTCCACTGTGAATGGATTGTACAAAGCATGGGACTATATAACACAGGGAATCCAGTGGTAGAAGATAGACTGTGGTTAACAGGACAAATATGACAATGTTTTCTCCTGAATGATAACAAATAATACTAATATAGGTTGTTAATAATTGGGTGGATTGGGGGAAAATTACACCAAATGTAAGATATGGGCTATAGTTAGTAGTACTATTTTGACGATGCCCTTTCATAGTTTGTAAAAAAAGTTTCACAACAATGTAAGGTGTTGGTGTTGGGGAGATATATGGGAGCTTTGCATGATGATATGCATGTTTATTTTGTAAATTCTCAAATTTTACTATACATTTATTGTTTATGTATGTTCATGTATGAATGGTATACATCAATACAATTTTAGTTTTAAAAAGAATAGTTTTTTTAAACAAATGTTTTGTGAAAATTGGATTCCCATCTGGAAAAGAATGAAGGTGGACCCCAACCTCACACTATAGACAAAAATTAATTCAAAATGGATCAAATACCTAAATATAAACTCCAAAACTCTAAGATACCTAGTAGAAAATATAGGGAAGCTTCTTCAAAACCTTGTGTTAGTCGATGGTTTCTTAGGCTTTACACCAAAAATACTTGCAATATAAAAAAATAATACATAAATGGGATATAATCAAAATTAAAAACTTTTTGAATCAAAGGACTTCATTATGAAAACAAAAAGACAACATAAAAAATGGCAGAAAAAAATTGGAAACCATATATTCTATACCTGTTTTATATCCAGAATATATAAAGAAATCCTGCAACTCAATGACAAAAAGGCAAACAACCCAACTGAAAAAAAAATGATCAAAAGATTTGAATAGACATTTCTCCAGAGAAGATATACAAATAGTCAAAAAGCACCATGAGGAATATGTACATGACATATGTTCATGAAATCCACACTGAGGTATCATTTCACACCCACAAGAATGGCTATTATAAACAAAAAATGCAAAGTAACAAGTGTTGTAGAGGATGTGGAGAAATAAGAATATTTATTCATTATTGGTATGACTATAAAATGGTGCAGCTGCTGTAGAAAATGTTTAGTGATTCTTCACAAAGTTAGATATTACTTTACCATATCACTCCACAATCCCACTTCTAAGTAGATAGTCAAAAGAATTGAAAGCAGGAACGCAATTAGATATTTGCATACCGATGTTCATAGTGGTATTATTAAAAATTGTCAAAGAATGGAAGCAACCTAAATGTCCATCAATAAAATGTGGTATATACATACATTGGAGTATTAATCAGCTGTAAAAATGATTGAAGTTCTGATACATGTGATAATATGGCTGAACCTTGAAGACATCATGTTGAGTAAAATAAGCCAGATGTTAAAAAGACAAATATTGTATTATTTGACTATTAAATATTAAAATAATTAAGATCATGGAGAATACAGAGTACCAGGGACTGGAGTGGGTATAGGGAACAGGGTTTAATGATTTATTGGTACAGAGTTTCTGTTTACTGTGATGGAAAAGTTTGGTAATGGATTGCTGTGATGGTACACAACATTGTGAATTTTAATAACACCACTAAATTATAAATTTAATGTGGCTAAAAGGGGATATTTTCAGTTGTATATGTTATTAGAATAAAATATTTAAAAACAAACAAACATAGGATTGTTCAAATCAGTGAACCCTAATGTAAACCATGAACCACAGTTAAAAATATAATTATAATAATATTATTTCATCAATTGTAACAAAGTTACCACACTAATGCACACTCTTAATAATCATGAAATCACATGTGTGATGGATGTATATGGGAACTCTAATTTTGGCATGATGGTTTTGTAAGCTTAGTTTCTCCAATTAAAAAAAAAAAATTATAAAACACCTTGTTGGCTTTGTGTGCAGTTCAAGAGGGTTCAAACCATCAGACAAGAGAACTTTCCATAGATCCTTCCTGAATAATTGCATTTCCAATCCTGACTTCCACCTTTCACTGAAATGGTTGGCTGGATTCATATTGAGCCACACCTTCTTTAGTAAAGGCTTGTTCAGTTAAATCCTGTTCTCTGGAGACTCATTTCCCAGAGGCTCAAGGGCAGCGCTTATAGAGGAGCCACTTTGGGCCCTAGTCTCAGAGCATACTATCTGAATAAGCTGAGAGTTTTAAAAATCATCAATTTCTGGTTTATTTGTGTTTAAGGGTTCCATTCTTAGCTTATCTCTTTCCTCTTGCATTTTATTATAAACTGTAAGGAACAACCAGTTTGCACTGTCTACATTTATTTTGGAAATCTCCTCAGCTAAATACTCAAGTTCATTTTTTCTGAGTTCTACCTTCCATCTGACATCAATACACAGGTTCCCCAAGTTCTCTGCCACTTTACAAGAAGGATCGTTTTTCCTCCAGTTTCCATGAACACATTCATCATTTCCTTATAAGGCTTCATTGGAAGTAATTTTAATGTCCATATTTCTACTGATAGTGTCTTCAAAATAATCTAAGCTTTCTCTATCATGTGCCTCAAAATTCTTCCATCATCTACCCATTACCCAATTCAAAAGTCATAGTCACATTTTTAAGCATTTGTAATAGCAACACCATGTTTTCTGTACCAAAAAGTGTTTTATGTTCCAAGCTGCTAAAACGAATACCGTAGAATGGGTTGGCTAAACAATGGGAATTTAATGGGTCATGGTTTCGAGGCTAGGGGAAGTTCAAAATTGAGGCATCAACAAAGAAACGTCTTCTCTCCAAAAACTGATGTGCTGGGACTGGCTATTGGCAAATTTTGGTCCTTGGTTTTTCCATGGCAATGCACATGGTGACATCTTCTTTCTCTTGTGGGTTCTGTTGACTTCTAGTTTCTGGGTGCTCCCTATGGCTTCTCTTTTCATGTCCAATTTCCTTTGCTTAAAGACTTCAGCCATATTAGATTAAGGCCCATCCTCATTCAGTTTGGGCAACTTATCTAATAACCTCTTCAAAGGTCTTATTTATAAATGGGTTCACACCCACTGTACCAAGGATTAGACCAGATCATGCCTTTTGTCTTGGACAGGATTCATTCCCCCACATGCTGCTATGAACATTTAGTACATTTTATTTTTTGGTCAACCTACATATGCATTTATTTTGGGAATATACTTAGGAATGGAATTGCTCTTTCATAGGCTGTGTACATATTTTGCTTCAGGTCCAAGCTTGATTTATGGAAATGACAAAATATATAGTATGGTTGATTTGGACAAGGGAAATAGTTTGGACTATAAGGGAGCCAGTCAAGTGAGTGTAAAACCTAAAACCAAGGGCAGACTGTGGCAAAGAGAAATTGTCCATCTAAGATGGTCCCCAAACACTGCTAGGTCCCCTTATCTATGCATATTAAAATAAATATGTCTAGATTTCTTCAGCTGTGGGGGTAAAGGGGTATTTTTCTTCCTCTGCTCTTCTATGATAATTGTGCTGGACATCATCTCCTCTTAGACTAAAGGACTTCTGGTACTACTAATGCAGAAGTTCTGAAGATGTTGAAGGTTTTTCAGTGTTCCCCCATAGGAAATGCCATATTAATCGAGAGTGCTAACTTTTAATTAAAGAACTTTTGATCTTTGCCATATCATTAAGATAAGGAATGAAGGTAGTCAGGAGATGGGCAGAAGCAGACCAAGAGATCAACACTGCCCAACACTTTACTCCCCACCTCTAAAATAATTACTGAATTAATTATTTTTCAGGTTAAATTATCTGCCTGGAGCTCTTTACCCTAAACAAAATTAATCTACTGGCTTGTCAACTATAAGAAAACTCCTCACAACACCAGATGGACTCAAGTGGAACAATCTCAATCTCCACACACCCATTCTACCACTACCCAAAAAACTATGCAGTATTTGCAGATATCACACCTGTGATCGACATTTTGAACTATTTTCCAGGATGTGTTGTGAAATAAATTGTGCAGAGAACCAAAAATACATGAGAATATAT
>JAQZBX010003587.1:0-56356 GCA_029593785.1 Cabassous unicinctus | reverse complement strand
TATATCTCATTGTATAAAACTTAATCACATTTCCATACCTCCCTGAAAAAGAGACTTGGAAATGTATATTCAAAGACACTGTGGACCAGAATAAAAAATGAGGGTTCTTTATCTATGGATCTAGCTACTTCTATCCTCCACACCACTGGTGAATAAATGTCTAAAATTAAATGGGAGGAAGGCATTTAAGGTAGCTTTCTTGGGAAAATAGAGATCATAGGAAGGTGACTTCACACATGAAAACACACTCACATACACAAGGATGCAATCTAAGCTTTTCTCACTTCAATGCTTCTACTTTGCCAATAGCATGTAACTCAACCTTTTGATTTACTTTCAAGTTAAGATCACATGACAACCTCTCCCCAAGCAGTAAACAAAGTTTTAATTAACCTTTCAGTGTAAATCTTTCTCCATGTTTTGATATTTTCAATTGCTTGCTAGGATTAAAGAAATTTAAAATCAGAAATATTTTAGAAACTCTCTGATCTGAAAGCTTTATATATTGATGAGTAGAGCTGAACCCAGAAACTTTCCCATAGGGCTAGACTGAAGTTGTCCATTGTTCTATCTTTGAATGAAGTTTTGTGTTATTTATGTACTTACAGTGATGACATAACCTTGAATTACTGAAACTCTTGCTGCATACTATATCCCATACACAATTTTAATACCAATATTTTTTTCTTTTTACGAATATTTTGGTCTTACCCCATCCTAATTTAAGTAATTTATTGCTACATCACTTTCAATTGTGAAAATGTTTCAAATGTGAAATATTTTATTCACAGATGAGGAGGTTTTGGATGCATGCTAAAGCTTACAAAGAATTTTTGAGTAAATTCTCTTCTAAAATATTTTTTCAAATAAATTATATATTTTCAGAGGTCCAGTATTAAAATCAAATAGACTTTTTCTTGCATCATCAAAAATGTCTTGCTCATCTATTGTTTTGTGGACTTGTTCTAAGGGCATCTGGCTGTGTTAGAAATTAAGATTATATAGAAGATATAATTTTACTAAACATTTTCTTCCTTTTCTTTTCAAGGTTCATTTTAACATATAGAAATGAATTTTAACAGTTGCTTCTTTAAAGTTATTTTATAAACCTCTATATTTAGGTATTATGCCCAATTGTTTAGAGGTAGACACGGGTAGTGATGTTCACTCATATGTCAAGTCAAGACTTACTACCATTCTGACTTTCCTCTCATTTCTTTACCATCCTAGCATTTGAGATTCTAATATAGTCTTAGTAACATTACCATATACCTGCACCTTTAGGTTGTTAAAGCATGATCATAATTGCTAGCCCTAAATCAACAAAGAGCATGAGTTCATTATAATTTTCTTACTTAATTTCTTTGTCAGTTAATATAATTCTTTAAAATATCTTAGCAATAAAGGCAATAGTAAGTTGTAATTCACATCTGAGGAAAGGTCTTGTGATCTTTATGGATATTTTTATGACATGATTCTTCACAAATTTCAAACCCTCTTGTGCCACTAATTTCAAACTCAGGAATCAAGGAAGAGTAGAAGTCAAGTTACATGATTGGCCTGAGAAAGACATTATACAAATCTTTAAATACTGAACACAGAAACATATGTATTTGGAATAACAGAATGAATTATTGTATGATGAGGGAAGAAAAATTTAGCAGAAGAGAATTTGAATGATATTCCAAAACTGGCCAGGCCCAGTGATGCTTCCAATCTCATCTAGCCATGCATCATGAAAGTTAAAGGAAGCACAAGGCAGGCAGTAATTCACATGTAATAGTATCATTATTTTGTAAAATTAATATTAACTATGAAAAAATAGCCATCAATTCAAAAGATAAGTTTTTGGATGGTATACAAATCTGCCAGTTTAAGTACAACTTATCAAATTGTGGATTGTTTTTGCTTATGAGAACACCGTTAACAGACTCTTCCCATCTTTAAGCTGATAACTACATTTATAGGGTGAATCTATCCCGCACTCATTAGAAAATGAACTATGACACCTTATTTCAAAGAGTTTGTGTTTTCAGATTAATGGGATATAATGTTCAGGGATTTGTGAAGATTTATTAAAATCTTGTTGACTGATAGATGCATAGAGAGAGCCCAAAGAGTCTTGCTTTGTAGGTTATCATTATTAATCATTCTGTTTAGTCAATGCTAGTTAATATTATAAAATTATATATTATATACATATTAGGCAAGGAAAAAGGAGCCCAAACAATAAACAATGAATGATAAAGCTCAGTTTACTAAAACATCTGAAAAATCCTCTAATTTGAGGAAGAGAGGAGGCAAAAGGTAAGCTAAAAGTGATCAAGCTATGTAGTTGCCTGAGAAACAAGAAAATAAATGCCCCTTGCCTTCTTTTTCTGCAATAGCATAGGGATTTGAGTGGGGAAATGAAAGACATTCCTTTGGGTTTTCAGAATGTAAATTCTAAGATGAGCTGTATTATTTTTCCAGTTGAACCACTGGAAGAAACAAATTCACAAATTACAGATGGTAGAAGCATATATCTAGAGAGGTATGGCCTAGACTTCTAGGGTCTATCTAGTCCAGCATGGTAAGGTTCTTGCAAAATGTTCTCTGTTTTTCAAAGGGGAAAAAAGTAAATGAAAGGAGCAAAACATTAAAAGCCTGTGTTTCAAGCAAGGAAAAATTCAATAAGTATCAACTAAGAACCAGGATATATCACCAGACCATAAGCTCTATGGGAGCAGATGCTATTTTTATACCAAATGTAGTTCAGGCACACAGTGAATGAATAAATAAATAAATGAATTAATTAATGAATGTCAATGTTTATAGATGATGGCATCAAGGACAAGAATTGTCTTACTTTCCAATGCTTTGGGGTACATTCATTTTCTGGAACTCAAATGAAGCTCTATGGAAATCAAGAAGAGGGCATAATCAAGGTAAGTTTCTACCATTTTAAAAATGGAACCTCAAAGTATTAAATAAGCTCATTTAGAGAAATAAATTTGCATGTCTCACATGCAATAATTCAACAATTATGTAATTCATATTTCTCAAGCATGTTAATATCTTTAATCTACTAAATGGGTAGTAACTATGAACATGAGACAGGTATTAAAAGTCATTGTCTATCAATGAAAAACATATATAAAGAAATTTGTTTTTACATAGTGTTAAGAAAAAAACAGAACAAAACAACATAAACAACAACAAAAATCCATCGACCTAACCCAGAAATTAGTTGGAATTCAGAGAAGTATATTAATTCTTTTGGAAGTACAGGCCTATTTGGAGTTAATCTGTGATGTGTGAATATGAACTGAGCCACCCTTTATTCTCTTATTTTACCAACTCTTTCTTGCTGTTAAAGGGAGGAAGCGTTTTTCATTAATAGAAAGAAAATTGTTAGTGTTTTGCATGCTTTGTATTTTAGTCATAATATATGTTGTGAATGATGCAATACTGACACCCAATTATTGTCAAAAGGGACTCTAAGATCTTTGTTCCATTCAAAAAAAAATCCGCACAGTCCTCAAGATACAGAGAATATACGTTAAATTGTGAAGAAAGCAAAATATCATGTTTTAAATCCTTATTTTTAAAAATTCTAATTCTGCTGAGAGTTATTTGCCCTTGAGATTCATTTTCTATTATAGGTGATGTAATATGTAGCATTGTAATTGTTTCTTCTTTTTCTGTCTATATTCTCCAGTGAGAAAATCCCATAGTGGGACTTCCATCCCTTATAAATTCATGATGACAAATGAGATATTACCAAGAACAATTTTTCTTCATGCGCAGGTAGACTCATTAATAGGAAAAGTTTATGTGTTTTTATAAATGCAGTCTAAAATGCTATTCCTCTATGCTATCTTTGCAATTATCAGGAGACAAAGAATGTTCTGTGGAGGGCTGTTAGGAAATGGGTTTGGAGAATTATCAATGTGGCAATGGAAACCCATGTGGATGGGGCTTTTTGCTGGATGTACCAATCCATGGACTGCAGTTCATCCAGTGACAGAAAGATAAATAGTCTTATGTAAACAATGGGGCTCTATCTCACAAAGAGGTACTAGACAGTAAACAGATAATAGGTTTTCTGGTTTATTTATTATAACTGTCATGTTCAATATCTATCTATCTATCTATCTATCTATCTATCTATCTATCTATCTATCTATTTATCTATCATCTATCTACATCATACACATGCACAGAGTCATTGAATTAGACTTGTATACCATACCAGCATGTAAACAATACCAACAAAATGTTTTCAAATGCAATTATGTCCAAAGAAGCCCACTTGGCCTCAGGACAATAATAAATACTCCTATATTGCTTAGAAACCATAGGGTCCTTTCTTCATTCTTCTTTCTTCATCATAAATGATTGGAATTTAACATGGAAAATGCCTGTATGAACAAGTCAGGCCTGTGTGCCATTTTCTAGTATCCTCTGCTATGTCACAAATAGCAGTGCTCTAAAGACCCCTGAAGTCCCAATTAGCTTAATAAATGGGGCTGCTACCCTTGCTAAGTATGACCAAATGTTTGCCTGAGACTGAACTGTTTGCTTGGATACAAAACTTTCAGTCTAACATCAAGAAAATCCCAGACAAATTGGTAGCAGTTGTTCATCATACATAAAACCTACCATAACTTGAGGTTGATAGATTTCATTAGCAGATCAACATTTGAGCCTCATTCTACTATTCTGTTCAAATTTGTCATTGAAAAGTTACTAAACTTTGAGCCCTACATATGACCTGGAGCTGGAGAGTCAGATCATTTGGCTCAACTAATTGATACACTCAGCACATAAAGGTGTTTGATGCCTAATGTCCATTATCTTTTCATTTTTAAAAATATTCTTGATTACCTTTGACTAAAGTGAAAAAAGAAACAGATAAAAGGTTCTTTTTAAATACATAAGGTTTATTAATCATTGAATAAATCAATAAAACTGTAAAAAATTAAAAGTATATTTTAGCATTTGGACAGATTAGGCTGAGAACATAAAACAGTTTTCTTTTCCAGATTTATGGAAAATGGCTAATTATTTGTATGGGGGTGAAGATGATAATGCAGATATCCTTGCAGAGTAAAAAGGAAATGTTAATAGATTTGACAATATCCTCTGTCTCTTTCTTTTACAAATTCACAGTTAGATGAAGCAACATCTCCTTGTCCCTGGCATTTTGGCAGAGGAAACCTGTAATGCAGCTCCTTGTATTTTATAAAGTCACTGCCTTCCTAAGAAAGGAGAAAAATCATCTCTTATTTTTCCAAGCTCCATTTTATTGCTATCATGTAAATTTCACAAGGAGATGAGAAGTAGCTCATCTAATATAGGAGCAAATCCCAAGGAAGGAGGAGGAAAGGAAAGATCACAGAGGACAGTCGGTAGGAAAGGAGACATATCTTTATAGTCAATAAAGAGTTTGTTGGTAACAGCAAATGGTGGATGAGAGAAGTACCAGTGTTTTTTTCCAGAAAGCACTAAATGCATGCATGCATACATACATATATACATAGAGAAAAGCATGCACAAATAAGTTATGAAACAAAGTAAAAATTCTTTAAACCACAATTTGCCACCAATAAATTCTCTCTCAATACATGTGATCTAAATTTAATGAATGTTTTAATAATGAGTCACTCAATTTGGCAGCAACCAAGTAAGCTGCCAAACGGATAAATCAAAGAGAGGGCTATGGCAAGAGGGAATTGGTGAAGATGCTAATACAAATGTGTCGAGTTTAAGTAATGATAAGAATATCAGTAATAGCTGGTATATCAATAAGCTTTTGTGTGTGTGTGCTAGACAATGTTCTACTCCCTTTTTCTGGCTCAATTTATTTAATCCTCAAAAGATACCCAGTTTTTCAGAGGAGGAAACCATCTTTGAGAGATGAGTTAAATGCATCATTTTATAGCAAACAATCACATTGCTCTGTCTTGTAAGTTATTTATATTGGGACATCCAGTAAAATATAATTTTTCCCTTGTTTTGATCCAATGCAAATTCAAATTTTGTTGCCTCTTAATATTTTTCTTGGAACTAATAGATTTTATATGATATTCTTTTTATTGCTATAAAACTATGCTTTAGAATATCTTAAAGAAATTTCCCTTTTAATAGTTGATGCATCTTCTTTGTAGTGTTAACTTTTAAAATGGTAAAACATTCAAAGAGTTATTTTTATAAAATTCTCTTTGTGTGTATAAATGTGCGTGTGTTTATGTTCACTAGTTAATTTGAAGAGAGAGTGAAGTATATATGTGTATATATCACTTCCTTTAATCTGATTATTACATATTATAATTACACATCTCCTTCTGAATTGATGAGTCCCAAAGTAATGTGTTCAAAACACAAGGCCAGATAATATAACAACTATAAGTCAGTCTCATGATTCTAAGTAAACTCTTCAACTACATTTGCTTTTATGCAATGAGACTTTTCAACTTACAGGAAAATTTAAATCACATTAACCTTTTTCTTCTCATACTGGGTATTATGTTTGTGTTTATCTAAGAAAATGAAACAATCACAATCTGTGTTATTTACATTTAATACATCCAATGAAAGCTGAGAACCTTCTGACTTAGATGCAAAACTTTCTTAGCCAGTAATAGGCAACCTCAGTACATGATGTTACAAGAAGGGAGACTTCCTTATAGAAACTATGAATATATTCATATTTTTTATGACTCCTTTATAGTCACCTTAAGACAAATTAAACCCTAAGAAAAAAAAAACACAACAAATATTAACTAATTTTTCTGAAAGAACAATGGAGCATGACAAAATATAAGTTTGATTCTTTTACTAGAATACATATTAACAGCAATTGGTAGAAGTCCCTTGATCCAAACAATCTCTTACTTTTTACATATCAGGAAATTAAGTTTCAGATAAAGAAATTTAATAACAGAATCAGGACTAAACACAAAGCTCAGGGATTTCATTAACCTGTGCTTTCTGTAATACTTCATGCATATTTTCTTAGTTCATCCTCATAACAACCCCATAAGGTAGATCCTCTCATTTTCCCATTTACTCATGAGGAAGCTGAACACAGCAACATTAAATAAATGATTTAAGATCATACAGCTAGTCAACAGAAGAGCTGAAAATTGAAAACAAGTCTTCCCATTTTACTATTAATGAAGCATTTCAGATTTCATTAAAATAGCATGTTTAATGCATCAGAAAGCATCCCCATGTACTTAATCTTTATTCAATTTCAAATATTCAGCATCAGCAAGGACCAGCTGGTAAGTGATGATGATGATATTCTTCTAAATTTTACTTTGATGGCAAATACAAGAAAGATTTATGAAGAACCAGATGTGTAATCCTTTAGCCCATTAATAAATAGAACATAAATAAAGAGTGTATCTACATACATTAGGCCTAAGTATATTAAATAGAATATTAGAAGGTATAAAGAATCCAGATAGCTAGCCAATTTAATCTGATACAGTAACAAAACAAAAATAGACTCTTACTCAACACTTCAAAAATTTTGCTTTCTTTTCTAATACATTTTAGAAATTTCATGAATTTATACTTAAATGTTTACAAAATAATCATGTAGTTTTTACTCAGTATTTTATTTCTCTTATTTTCCTCAAAGTTCTAAGGAACTATAAAAGAATTGGGGAATAAAGCAGGGAATAAAGTAACTATTAAATCTCTCTCTCTCTTTCTCTCTCTCTCTCTCTCTCTCTCTCTCTCTCTCTCTCTCTCTCTCTACCATCTATCTATCAATCTATCTATCTATCATCTATATTCAAAAGCATAATAGGCTGAAATGAGAATTCAATGTTTAACAGTTGCAGAAGGCATCACTTTTTGACTACTTCAAACAATAATTAGCTTTTGTAATGATTAATTCCAGTCATCAAGAAGGGTTTAAATTATTTTAAATTAGTCCACTTTCATTTTCTCATCATCCTGGGCTAATGAACAGGGATATGAAGTTGAATTAGCACATAGTTTCTGATCTCAAGTTCAACTGCTTTAAGGCAGAAAGAAATAGAAATGAGTGACTTCCATAAGATTGAAAGGTTCAAGGTCTAAGGGAAGAGAAGATTTTAAAGAGGAAATGATGCTTTATGTCATTTTTATTTGAGTTTTTTGCAATGTGGACAATGGTTGGCAAGAATTCAATTCTTATGTAGATTGACTTTCAAATTTTAAAAATTGTTAAATCAAACAGATGCTTTAAGAGGCATTCTTTCTTTTTTCCTTTTTTGGATAAGACTAGTGCGTTCATTTTAAGGCATTTTAGAGTTCCATTAAGGCCTTTTATAATAAACATCTCAAATTTGCAAGATGACTAAAGAGATAATGTTTTACTCTTTGTGGAAGAACATTTTTTGCCATCATTTTAACTAAATTTCAAACATATTACACACCTTCTAAGTTTTACAAAACTAGTGAATAAATAAAATATATGCATCTACTAAATATTGTGGTCAGTCAAAAAGGCGTTTCTCTTCACAAGAGTTAGCAAGAATAAATGTTCTTCTGAAATCTGTGGAGAAAAGTAAAAATTAGACACTAGAAATTCTGTTACTATATTTTTATAACTTCCTATTATTTCACTACTTTCTGTGTAAAAAATCTAATACACATACATAAGAAAAATAAACACCGGTAAGAGATATGCATAAAAGAAGAGAGGGGAGGTCAAAAGAAAAATAGGAGAGGCTTTAAAAGGGAATGGGCAGTGAAAAGTCAGGCAAACGAGGCATGGCTGTATTTGTTATGGGTGTTTACTGATTTCTATTTATTTTGTTAGATTAAATGCATCTCTATCTGGATCAGATTTAAGAAAATGCCCAATTTTACAGATGTCATAGAATTTATTCTTTTGGGATTAACTAGTCGTCCTGAACTACAACAACCTTTAATTGTGGTTTTCTTACTGGTCTATGTTATCACTCTGGTTGGGAACATTGGCATGATCATATTACTCAAGATCAGTCCCCAGCTCAACTGCCCTATGTACTTCTTTCTCAGTCATTTATCTTTTGTAGATGCATGGTTCTCCTCCAATTTCACACTTAAAATGTTGGAAAACATGGTATCTGAGACCAAGACCATATCCTACCATGGATGTATCATGCAATGTTTTTTCTTCATTGCTTTTGTCCATGTAGAAGTCTTCAACCTTGCCATGATGGCCTTTGACCAATACATGGCAATTGGCAACCCTCTGCTCTATGGCAGCAGAATGTCAAGGATTGTGTGTGTTGGGCTGATTCCTTCCCCTTATATATACGGCTTCTTTATTACTCTGATCTCCACACTTTGTACCTATGGTTTGTACTCTTGTGGAAACATAGAGATCAACCACTTCTACTGTGCAGACTCAGCCCTCATCAAAATGGTCTGCACAGGGACCTTTATTAAAGAATACACCATGCGCACATTAGCAGGTATCAACTTCTCTTATTCCTTATTGACCATTATCGTCTCCTACATATTCATCCTTATTGCCATCCTAAGATTGCTTTTTCAGAAGGAAGAAACAGAGCCTTCTCCACATGCAGGTCCCACCTGACTGCTGTCACCATATTTTATGAATGCTCTTCTTCATGTATCTTAGAAGTTCAACTGAGGACTCTGTGGAGCAGGGGAAAATAGTGGCTATGTTTTACACCACAGTAATTCCTATGTTGATCTCCATGATCTACAGTTTTAGGAATAAGGATATAAAGGAGGCCATGAACAAAACACTCAGAATATTTTTAACCAAATAAAACAGAAATTTGCAATGTATGATTAGATGCATAGCCCAATAGAAGAAATGAAATATAACCATTTCTTTTGGGTAGTTTGAGGAAAGTTTTTATCTATATTTTCAGTGAGCAGAGAAAAATAATATACAATTGAAAAGGGAATAATAATGTAGCAGGAAAGAGAAGTATGTTGTAAACCAAGGACTCTCTGCACCTATGAAATCTGAAATGACAAAAATATGTTGAGAATATTATCTACATGGTTTATTTTCCACACAATGCCAAATTCAGTAGGTCATTTTGGAATAGAGAATTTTTTTTTCATGGCCTTTGACATTTCACTAATCTACCCTTCTAATTCTGCTTTGAAAAGAAGGATGACGGTCTCTTTTCGCACCCAGAATATATTTTATTTGTGGATTATATGTTATTATTTAAAAATGCTTAAATTGAGTAATGTTGTATCATAAATCATTTTTACAATTGATGAAAACATCCTTGACAATGGAATATTTACAATGAAATCTGGCATATAATCTATTTAAACAATATTTATTAATATAACTACGTACTACATGAGTTTTTCAAATGTACATTGATTAATTAAATAAACTTAATTTACATATGAACTTATTTAATATTCTACGTTATTCTTTGGCAATTCTATTTTATAGTGATCATGAAAAGGTAAAGATATAGTCTCCCAAGGTTCTGGAATTTAGAATGTGCTTCCTTAGTTAGATTTCAAGAGCCTATTTTCACAATATTAGGGGGAGACAAAAAGATATATTTATTCTTTTTTCTTCTTTTTGTACTTTTATTCTACTGTTTTATTTGGTGGGGATAGAAATTAGCTGTCCCGTAGAAGTAATAGCGTCATTATTTATACCTTGTCATGCATTGCATATCTGACTTTAAAAGCACACTTTAAATCATGCATCTCATGCTTCCTGCCTGCCCCTGGATGCATTAGATATCTCATCTTCTCCTTTGCCTCAAATTAATATCTTAATTCCTGTTTTATATTCTTTATATTCACTTGTCCCTTGCTGTCTAATATTTCTGGGTTTTATGTATGTCAATTGTAGATGAAAATTAGTTTTATTTTGTCACCTCTGCCATACCACAAAATCAAAACTCTTCAAAATCAGTTCCTTTGCCTAGAGATTTTCTTCACTTTGGGTAGTGAGTTTTCAAAGAGATAGTCAAGTGTAGACCAGGTTTCGTTATATTTGTCTTTCTCCTCTAATCTATCTGTTCATTTTGCTATCAAATTTTGAGGAATCATCCACAAAACTTGCTCATTTCTAAAGATCCCTAGTGATCCTCTCACAGCATGTCTTGTGATGATACTTGAGAACACACATTTCTGTCAGGTGCAACCTACTCATGCCCTCACCAATCGCATTTGGACTGTCTAATGGATAAATCTTCTATATGCTTATTCCTTTATTTTTAGTGACTTTGATACTTATGCTTGTAAGGCAAGAACTAGTAGGTTGTATATAGCAGTGGAGTCTTTTTTTTTAAAGATACTTTTTTCTTTATTCAGGTATTCTTCACATACTTTAAAAGAAAACATTTTAAGTACATTGATATCAAAGTTAAATGAAGCTGTATTGTCCTTGAATGATTTTATGGCATGAGGCAAAGAATATTTGTACTTGATTGTATATGTCAACTTGATAAATACTGGGAACTGTGAATCTCAGGATCCCCTTCTCCATATGGTTCCGAGTTAGAGTTGGCAAAAAGAGGTACTTGTGAGGGATTTGAAAGGCCGAAGAGGAGAATAAGCCATTCCTTTCTGTGTTGATGGAATCATGGCTTCCAAAGATGTCCTCAGCTTAGTCCCTGGAACCATACAAAGAAAATGGGATTTTGCACATAAGATTAAGGTAAGGAATTTAAAATAGGGAAATTGTCCTGGATTATCTGATTGAGCTCAGTGTCTTCACAAGGGCTCTTAAAAATAGAAGAGGGAGGCAAAAGAGAAAGCCAGAGTGTTGTGACATAAGAAGGAGTCAAGCCATTACCGAATTTGAAGATGGAAGGCGGACACAAGCCAGAGAATGGCAGCATCTAGAAGATGGAAAAGGCAAGGAAACAGAGACTTCCCAGAGAGGAATGCAGCCCTGTTCGTACCTTGGTTTTAGCCCAGTGTTGGACTTTTAACTATGTGGGACCTCTAACCGACAGAATTGTGAGAAAAGAATTTGTGTTTTTTTAAGTAACTAAATCTTTGTTTATTTGTTATATCAACAGTAGAAAACTAATACACTCGCTAAAGATTACAGTGTTCAAACAGACAACACAGAGTTACCCAGCCAGTTAGCACTTCAGATTGTGATGGTCAGTGACTTTCTCTGATTTACTATCTCCCCTCTTTTACATCACTTCCTAGCAGCTCCCACATCTGTGTAAATTCTGTTTTCTAGAGTAAACCCCTTATTGCCATAATATATATTATCACCTGTGTTTTCCTGGCTGGATTCTAAATTCCTCAGTGCCCTGGTTTAATTCTTTTGTGAATGCCAGGAAATTATGGTATTAAGCTTACTCATCCCTGTTCATGTAAACCTATGAATGTGGGACCATTTGATTAGATTCAGTTAAGACACCTTTTGATTAAATCACTCTTTATTAGATTGCTTTAGTTAATGGCCTTTGATTAGATTGTGGAACTCTTTAATTGTATTGAATTCAGTTTGGGACCATTGATTAGAGTACTTAATTGAGACATGACCCAGGTGGTTCTTGGCCCTCCTACTGGAGCCCTTATAAAGAGGAGAAACATGCAGACCCATATAGAGAAAATGAACTGTCATTTTTACCTTGTTATATGAGAGAGGACTCCAAGATCCCCTACAATCACAGAAAAAAACCTTGAAAGGCTTTAAAAGAGAACAGAGTCTGGAATCAGAAGATCAACCTGAAGCTGAAGAGACAAGACCCAGGGAGAGATGAGCCATATGTCTAATTGTCCACAGCTGATCTTGGAGAAAATGTGAACCTCAAGGGGAAGACAGCTTACAGTCACCATTTTGCCTTGCTATGCGGCAGGATTCCAGGATCTACCAGCAGCCGACTTTTGGTGAGATAACATCTCTGATGATGCCTTGATTTGGACATTTTCACAGCCCTGTAACTGTAAGATTTTACCCTAGTAAATTCCCATTATAAAAGCCTGCTCATTTCTGGTATTTTTGCATTGGTAGCCATTAACAAACTAAAACATAAAATATCTCTTTGACACAAATTATTGCAAAGGCACAGGGGTTACATGAAGTGAGAGGATAAAGTTAAACACATTCTGTCCACTCTAGGAAGGTAACATCAGCAGGATGGACCTGAAGAGAACACAAACCATTTTTAATTTCTGAGGGGTTTTGTCATAACTGACATTCCGTAGTAGAGAAATGTTTATTTTTCTTGCTGACATTCTGCTTAAATGTTTCAGAACAGCCAAAGTCAGGTAGCTGAACTTATAGATGAGTGGCTTTGGAAAGTCAAAGTGAAGCAGCACTGTACTTTCAACTAGATTCTCCTGCAGCACACAAATCTGCCACTAGGGGGAAACCAGGCCTAAATTTCTAAACTCTTTTTTGATTTTTCAAGGAAAGAAAAAAGTTTTGAATTTTTTCTAGGTAGTGAGGATGGTCTGCAGAATTACATACCGCAAAACACCACCCATAAATGTAACAAACTATCTGGCTTCTGGTACCTTTAAATAAATTAATTTATGTAAATTTAAAGATTATTGTTGCTGACAACATGGAAGACTAGATCACATTAAAATCAGTTAAAAATGTATGACTCATCTGGAAAAGGTGTAAATTATCCTAAGCTAAGGCTGAAATAGAACTAGAACTCCAGGAATGTTAACTATTTTTAAAGCTAGGGATCCTCAGTAATTAGGATCCCTACCAAGTGGCATGGGAAAAGGACTCAATAGGGTGGCTCAAGTGAGAGTTTAGCATTAATTTGCAACCAGAGAAGGTTATATCTTGTCTTTGGTGAATAAGGTTTCAAGAAAAAAATTCCCTTCCTTCAAATGGAGAAGACAAGAAATTGTTTGTTACTCAAACTTAGTCTTGGTGAAGAGAGAAGAGAGAAACTACTAAAAGAGAGAAAGGGAATTAGGCGGCACATCCCCTAAGACAGTGTTGTCATAAGCTGTTCTCTCACAAGTTTCTTATGTATGTTTCTATCACTAATTTTATCTTAAAAATTCTAAGTCAATAATTTTGTATAAAGTATTCTCAGGACAGAAGGTCTTCTACTCTCCTGGTAGAAACTAATGTAAAACATCACTGAAGGAACATTCTTCCATTCCAAATTAAAAAGAATACTCACAGCTAAAATTCAAACAAACATTAAATTGCAATCAAAAATCATATGGTATTTGAGGAAATAAGGCACCAAATGTGAGAATAAGAAGTGAAAAAAAGAACACCATAAAATCAAACTTATGTTTTTTTCAGATATTAAAATTATGGCATACAGAATACAATAAATATAACCAGTATATTAGACTAAAAGGACATTGTATTATTTCTGTTGTTCCTTTAAAATACATTGAGGGAGAAATGCTTCCCCTTTCCCTATATGGAAACTCTGGTGACCTCATGCTGTTTTGATTTGTTTTTTTCCCGATCATTCATAAGTATTTGAAAATATCCAGATCTATGCAATAATTGAAGAGCCTTATTTCATTCCAGAGCATAAAACCTATGCTCCCCCCACTTCCCCAGAGAGGGGATCCTAAAAGCAGATGATCTTCATTAGGCAAAGAAGGTATGAGAATATTGTTAACATCTTTTTTTTATATTCTCACTAATTTCAGATCTCCCAATTCTTACTTGCTATTGTTGACTCCTGAATACCAGAAATGTGAGGTGACAGGGAGATTGGGGAGGAAAAGGAAGCAGGAGTTTCATTTCCTAACTTTATTTTCACAAACTGATTCCACGCCCTCAGTGAAGGATTCTTCCCTACTTGCCGCACTTTCATGGATTATTCAAAGTCTCTTTTCCCCCAATGCTGTTTCCCTTGAACTGACCTTTCCTTGAATTGAAGATATGTTTCTTTATTTCACTGATCAATGGGAATCACTCACATTTCCTTTGCCCTGAGAAACCCTTAGTTGTTCTAAAATTTCAGGCTTCCTCCTCACACTAATTCAACATTTTATACCTTCTATGTGGGAGTAGTACTCAAGGGTCATTAACTGGTTGTAGGCTAAGGCCTATCTACAGGGCTGGTGGGTTGTTGCATCATAACTCCATTTAACATCTGTTGTCTAATGTCTCAGTGGCATTAGATCCTGATTGTGCGACTCAGAGGTATCTGAGAGAGGATGAGCCTCATCTTAATGTGCCATTCCTTAGCAATGTTTAATACATTTAAAAATAGTAAAGCCATTTAAATTTATAAAGTAAGAAAAAGAGATTGAAATCAGCTGGGCTGATGTGACAAAGAACCTAAAAGGACATCTGAACATAAAACTATGCAACAGATTTTAACAATTTAGAGCACATAATATAAACAAAAAGACTAAAGGCAATTAGTAAAGCTGATATAGAGATGAAGAAAATGCTCTGATTTCAGCACAGAGAGAGGAAGGTGATAGAAGATATAAAGAGAGGTTAAGGGACATGAATGACATAGTTGTGTTGAAAAGGGAGATTTTTTTAACTTGAGGAAAGTTAATAAGCTTGATAAATAAAATCAACACAATTGCCCTGTAAAGGGAAAAAAGTTTAACCCTCTGCCTTTTCGATGGTTTCATTGATTTTGTTCATATCACCATATTTTAAGCACTGAATTTAGATTTGGCAAGTTAACTCCCTTTTATTAACTTTCTATCTACCATTTGTATTAGGTAGGGCATATGTTTAACTGCATGTGATATAGACCCAAACTAACATTGGCTTGACCTATGATTATTCTATGTAGTCATCAGGAAAGCAGGCATTTCGGGCTGCTATGGACTTGCTCTTCCATGGGGTCAACTGGGAACTCAGGCTTCTTCAGTGTCTCTCAGGTTTGTGCTTTTTTGCAGGATTAAGAAAGCTTACTACCCTGAATAAATTCCAAGCAACAGCATCAAGAAGAACCAAAAAATGAGAAAAGAAGGAGTGCATGCTCTCCTGCTTTTTTAAGAAAGCATAGCCTCCAAGTTGCTCACATCACTTTCACCAAAAACTCATGGGACAGAACTTAGACAGAAGCCCACATTCAACTGGAAGGGAGAAGGAGAGGAAATGTTATGCACTTTTCTGCCCCCTTCACAACATTTAGCAAAGTGCTTAATATTCTATAGTCATCAGGGATGCAATGACAAAAAAGACACTGTTTGTTTTCAAATTGTTCATTATCTAGCATCATGAAGCACTTGAAATGATCTATAGGCAATGTGGTGATTCCCATAAGCAAAACAAGCTATGTGTTTTGTAAATGCAACAAAAGAAATTATTACTTTTACTGAGGGAATCTCAAGGAAATGTTTAAAGAGAGTAACTTTTACATGATTCACCAAGATAGCTCATGAGTTGAACTACAATCTTCCTGGCTCGGGGGGACTTGAATTAGGACTAGGATAATGAGAATTCACTTTCTTGTTTGAGGGAGACATACTCTATAGAATGTATGGCCTTCACATTTTCTTGCACTGAGAACCACATTTTTAGCACAAAACCCAGAGGAACCATGTGAGGCTCTTTAGTGTATTATAAATGCTGACATTAAATTTAAAATTAATACAATTTTAGAGAGGCTGAAAATATAATTTGTAGTTAATAGGAATTCTGGGTTCATAGAACTGTAGATTAACCATTATGATGCTAGGCCCAAGATTCTGTGAAGAGTAGACTTCTAGCTCTAAGTAGCACAATTATTCTCTTAAACCAATGATTATTCTTTCAAGTGCAAATATTCTGTCAAGAGCCTCACAGAGCTCTAATTTGTACAACCTTAATCAGTGCTCTTCATTTCCATTGTATGGCCATATTGTATGCCTTGGGCTTCTCATCACTCTTTCGAGAAGTTTCTGACTGATCCTGAGATATGTGGCTCTCCCACCTCTGTGGCTCAAAAGCGTGACCACTTTAACCATTTTCTTCATTCAAAACAGATTTATTGATCAACTCCCAGGTGACAGGTATTTTTTCTTTGAGATACTGAGGCAGAGCCCTGAGCGACACAGTCAAGATCCTTAGACTTGTAGAGTTCCGTTTCAGATGGAAAGAGCACAGACAATAAACCAATGGACAAATGAAAATTCAGAAAGTGCTAAGTGCCAGTTAGATAATCAAAGTGGTAAGATGTGGTCGAGAATTCCTGAAGTTATCAAGGAGACCTCTTTGAGTGGTGACATTTAAGATGCATTTACATGAAGTTTTAGGGAATAATGGAAAAGCCAGTGCAAAAGACCTGTGTGAAGATAAGGTCTGGTTGCCAAAAACAGAAGTCAAAATAGCAGTGGCTTAAGCTAGAGATATTTTTATTTCCCTATTATATAAAATCCAGAGGTAAGTGATCTTCTGCTCTGCCATCGATGGGGCAGATCTCTAACTCATATGGTCCTAGACTGAACTGAAGAACTCACATACGTATTTCATGTAGCTGAATGGGAGAAGAAGAAAGAGAAGGTAACAGTGCATGTGCCTTACTTGTGAGAAAGACAACAAGAAACAGCCCTATAGCACTTCCATTTAAAATATAAGAACCTAAGAACATTGTCTTATGGTCACCAGGAAGGCTGGGGATTATAGACTTTATTCATGATGGCCTTCTAATCAAATACTACTACAATGGAAAAAGAAGAACGGATTTGTGAACTAGGACCAGCAATTTCCTCCACAAGTCTTTGGAAGAAGGAATAAAATAATTGTCTTGGGTGTAGTTATAAGAATTAAATTACCGTTGTGTCTGACATACATTAACTTTAATAAGGGCATTCTTTTTGCTATTATTATTGTTATGCTACTCCTATTCCTTATATATAAAACAAAGGAATTGAAACAGATAGCTTCTTCCTGGTTTGAAATGCTTTAATTTTAATTATGTGAGATTACACTTGCTTCATCTGTCACTGAAAAAGCCAAGGGAGAGATCATGAATTACAGAACACAAGAGGGGCATAGGCAGGTTGAGTAACGCTATCAAGAATTTTAGTTTGATGTAAACCCAAAGCAAATTTTGAGTTTTGATCTCAGGACCTATTCAAAATAACTACAGCTTGAAAAAAAAACTGTATGAAGTTTTTATTAAAAATAAATAAATAACTCAACAGTTGACTATTCCTCTATACTGTACTTTCCCGAAGATCATTTCTAGGAGACACTTCTTAATGGCTCCTTATTTTCTAAGGCAAACTTTTCAAGCAAGCTTCTCTTGTGTATTTCTCCCAGTTTCTCCTTTGCATGATTTAATTGTTTACCATTTTTATATAGCACTCACTGGTTTAACTCTGCACCCTAACTGGGAATATTTCTCTTCATTTTCAGGTAAATTGAGGTTAAATTGATGGTGAAAGACAAGGTTAAAAAAAACATTTATAATTCTAGTGAACTTTAATGTTTAAATATTAGTTGAAAAGTAAGTTTATGTTGATATCATAAAGGTTCTATGTGGAACTGTTGCATGGAGCTCCCATCTTATATTTTTGATTCTTTTATTCTTTGTAGGGATAAATTGATTTTTCCATATATGTTATCTGTGTTTGCTTGTGTTTGTATGTGCATGGGTGCATGTGTGTGAAAGAGACAGAGATGGAGAGGGAGAGAAAAATAGAGGTAGAGGAAACTTTCAAAAGATATTTGATATTTGATTATTACAAACTATCAATAGATGTTACAATTTCTAAATGTGCATTTAATAATCATCATTCCTTGCATGTTCATTATGTGTTAATATGCAATCTCTCATTTCATACTCACAAACACCCAGTGAAATGGATAATATTGTCATTGTCAAGTGTTACTGAAGCACATAGAAAGTAAAAACAAAGAAATGAAACAAAACTTGCCCAAGTTCACAAAATTAAGTCATGGAGCCAAAGTTCAATCAGTCTGACAATAGAAACTGAGTTCCTTTTAACTAAGGAAATCCTTAATAGTGCTTCTTACCTCTTTGGGGGAAAAATTGCACATTCATTGGTGATTTAATTTGAAATATATTCTGACACAATGGGGGAAGGTTATATACATATAAGGTTATATATATATAATTTTCCTCACCATCTGAAGGCAATACTTTGCATTCAGATGGTGAGGAAAAGTTTTTAGTGTTCTTGAGATCTGCAAAATCAGACTTAGCACTAGACCTAACCATTCCAGTGATTTCACCATTGCTATTTGTCATCGGGCTACCCATCACTATGATTTTCTTGTATTTAGATTTTTTTTTTTTTAGTAACTGGAGCCTGGGAATGAACCTGGACCCTGTATGTGGGAAGCTGGCGCTCCATCACTAAGCCACATTGGCTTTCCTGAGTTGTATTTTTTTGTTTGTTTTGCTTGTTTATTTTTGTTTTTTCAGTAGACACCAGGAACTGAACCTGGGACCACCCATGTGGGAGGCAGGAACTCACCTGCTTGAGCCACATCCACTCCCCCTGTATTTAGTTTTTGGAAAACACTAACAACACCATCTTTTATATCCTTTTTATGTGTGTTGAGTTTTCCTTGCTATCACACAATCAGATCTGCCTATCCAAATAAAAATTCTCCTATTGCTGATCTTTGAAAATTTAATAAGGGTGAAAAACACAGGCAGCCACAGGCAAATACTGTTGAACAGGAGATTAGGTATGATCCATTAACATGTTTGTAATCTCTTTTCAGATATAGAATCTCTAGAGTCTCAATTCATCTTTGTATTTCTTCTACCACCTATCATGTCATCAACATAATTGATTTCTTTCTTCATATAACCTGTTAAAGTTTCAAACTCCAAATTTTTTCTGTTTAGGAAATTCATCTTTCTAAACATTAATACACATCTTTTAAATAAAAGAGTGTTGTTTGGGCAGATTATCTGTGACTTTCTTGTTTCTGCTCCTATCCTCTGCTCTTCTTCACCATCATTTCACAATGATTCTGCAGTATATTTGGAATACTCAAAACATTTTCCCTAACCCCCTTCCCAGAACCGTGAGGAACATATTCAAATCTGAGTACACAGCAACATACTAAGAAGCATATATACAACATAAAAGTTGGTTGTTTTCATCATGTCACCTTCCTTCTTGGTATTTTTTTTTTTTCAAAAATAATATTGAAAAAAAAATTGAGGATGAAAAAGAAGGTTTAAAATAATTTGTAATTCTAGTAGATCTTAACAGTTAAATATTATTTGAAAACTAAGTTTATGTCAATTTCAGAAAGATTACACAGACATTTAGAAAGACAAAATAATGTTAGAAAAATTGATTCATTACAGATAATATATGTTTACAGAGAAGCAGACTGTAACATATTTAACTCACATTGTTGAGAGTAAAGAAACACCCATCCAGAGTTCACTTACAAGTGCTAAGTGTCATGCAACTGATTTAGTTTCTTTTGCATTTAGTTTGCCACTTTATTTTTAGCTTGATAGCTGCATAATCACCACATGCCTATTACTGTGCATACTTGAGAAACATCGTAATTAAAAATGCAAAATAAAATATACTTTGACTATTTTCTTCCCTGTGATTTGATGTTACCTGTATTCCCTTTTTTTATTAGAGAATTTGTGAGTTTGCAAAACAATCATGCATGAAATACAGGATTCCTGTGCTCCACCCTACTATCAATACCTTGTATTAGAGTGGAACATCCATTAACATTGATGATAGCAGTTTCTAAATAATTTTACCATTTTTTACAGTATTTAATTTGTTACAATTGGTTAAAGATTATTAAATAGTTTTAGCATCCATTATTTATATTAGTTGTATTTTTCCCATATACCACCTTATTATTACCACCCTGTATCATGTTTTTAATGGCTCACAAATATATTTCTTTCAAGTAGTAATTTATCATTTGTAACATAAATGATAAATTTGTGGATAAATAATTTAGGCCAATTTATTAATATGCATGCCTGTTGTGAATAGTGAGTTGAAAAACAGCAAAGTGAATATTACTGTCATAGATTTTAGTAGAATTTAAAGGAAATTATGTTTATACCAAGCAGATTGATGTTCAACTATAACTCAACGAGATTAAATGTTTTCTCCAAGCTTTCATGATCTCCATATACCTGTGTGTGCTTAAATCCAAATGGTCATGTCAAGTTGACATTGAGAAAATCCTCCAGTGGAAAATGATCCCCATACAGGTAACATGAAGCCTGGGAAATGGGCCTGGGGAAGGAGGACTCATCTGTGATAGGATGGTGTCTTTTATACTGAAAGCACAAGACCTTATAGATGAATTTATCAACTCTTTAACAGATTTTGCATAATGTAAGTAAATACATTGCAAGGCAGTATATCCAATTTTCGACAATTTTTGTTGTTATTGCTCTTTAACTTTTTATTAATCCAATTGTTAATGCCATGAATTTTCATTACTTAGCCTGACACTCTGCAATCATGTAGTCATCTAAGCCACTTTGGTTTATAGGCTTCTTCTTGAAGGTAAAAAGTGCAAAATTTCTTTCCAAGTGGAGTGGGTAGAGATTATGGATCAACTTGGTGGGTAGGAGTCTGTTTATTTTCACCATAGCAATGAGGTTAATGTTCTTGCCTGCTCCCTGTCTTTCCTAATCACTACCTAGTCATAATTATGAATAGAGTCAAACAAATGGTTGTTGAACAAAGTATAATTCTGAAGGTTAATATTAGGACCTTAGCAATCATCATTTGCCCTAGAGATGAGTTTAGCCCTCAGAGAGCAAGACATAAATCCCATCTTAAACAAACCCATTGTCTTGCTGAAAGGATATCTCCATTTTTTTACAAGATTGCTCTCAATTCTAAAGATCATGAATGTTCAATGATCTTGATGGAATCTCTTATATAATTTTTAGAATTTTTATCCTAAGGAAATGCTAGTTTAACTTTCACAGATTTCTTTCCCATAGAACTTCTCATAGTTTCACTTTATTACAGCAGACTGTGTGTCTCTAAGAGGTTGGATAGAGTATAGCGATTTCCCATTATTATCTGTTGAAAGAATTCTTGTCTTTTCTTCATAATTCCTATTACTATCATGCAATATACTAGTGTTTTCTTAGGAAAATAATTTGATAAATATTGTTCTAGAAAGTGATTCATATTATACAACCTATATTTGAAAACAACTTTTCAAACAACTAAGAAGTTTTCCCAGATTCCAGTGTTTCCCCAGAGTTGACTCAATAATTTCCTAATTTATGTTTCCATCATAACTATATAATAATACATCACCCATTTTGAAAGTATTTATTTACATTAATTCCTGTGCAAATGCTGATATTAGTCCCCTTCTTTTACTCATATTTAAGTTTCCAGAACAAAGCAATGGATGATATATAGTGGATTATAAATGCATGTTAGAGTTGCAGGGAAGTCCCTATCCAGGGAATATGCCTAATGAAATTAATGAAAATAAGAGTTTCATCCTTTTTTAGTTGATTTTGATGGTTATTTTTTAATCAATGTCCCCTTTTCAACTTAAATTAGTGCAATAATGAGATTAGATTACATGACTTTTATGGCTGATGAATTATTTGTTTCAGTAGCTTCCATCTCTAATGTGGGAGGATAAAATAAGGGGAAAAAAGGAACAAGAGGTAGAAGAATTTTTCTGAGTTCTGTTAAAAAGAGATAGATAATCCTCCATAAATATCTTTAATTGTCAAATTTAATAAAAACAAAGAGCATTGGCAGCGAAGGATGGTTAAGAAGTAGTCTTGGACACTGGGCCAAAGAAGTATTTAGTTTTATCATATTTCAATCATGATACTTTGTATAACTGCTATATAATATTGTCTGTGTGTTAATTAATCTTAAATACCTTTAGAGAGCCACTTACCTAGCAGATTCACACACTGGAAAGATTCTCTGAAAAGAATGACAAAGTGCAGCCATAGATATTTAATAAAGATGGCAATGACAGGAAACATAGATAAAGAAATAAATTAATAAAGGAACAATTCTTGATTTTTTCACTTATTTCCTTTTAGATATCACAACAATTTTTAAAGCTAATATCTGTTTAGAGCTGTGAAAATGCTCAATTTCACTGATGTGTCAGAGTTTATTCTTTTAAGATTAACCAGTCATCAGGAATGGCTAGTTGTCTTGTACACCATTTTTCTCATGGTCCATATTATCACTGTTGTGGGCAATATTGGTATGATCATGTTAATTAAGGTCAGTCCACAGCATAATAGCCCCATGTACTTTTTCCTCAGTCATTTGTCATTCATTGATGTTTGGTTTTCTTCCAATGTCACCCCTAAAATGCTGGAAAACTTATTATCAGACACCGAAACCATTTTTTATGCCAGTTGTTTAGTACAGTGTTTTATCTTCATTGCCTTTGTCCATGTAGAGGTCTTCATCCTTGCTATGATGGCCTTCAATACATACATGGCATTCGGCAACCCTCTGCTCTATGACAATAAAATGTCAAGGGTTGTCTGTATTTGACTAATTTCTTTACCTTACATATATGGTTTTCTGACTAGTCTGGCAGCAGCACTATGGACAGATGGCTTGTACTTCTGTGGGAAAATTGAAATCAACCACTTCTACTGTGCAGACCTACCTCTCATTAAATGGCCTGTGCTGGGACCTTTGTAAAAGAATATACAATGATCATACTCGTAGGCATTAAGGTCATATATTCCCTTACTGTAGTTACCATCTCTTATCTGTTCATTCTCATTGCCATTCTATGGATGCACTCAGTGGAAAGGAGGTGGAAAGCCTTCTCCACCTGCTGGTCCCATCTGGCAGTTGTCATCATATTTTACGGAAATCTTATCTTCATGTATCTCAGATGACCCACTGAAAAGTCTGTGGAGCAGGGGAAAATGGTGGCTGTGTTTTATATCATGGTGATACCCATGCTGAATCCCATGTTCTACAGTCTGAGGAACAAGGATGAGAAAGTGGCCGAGCAAAGTGATGAGCAAAACATGTTGAAAAAATCAAAACTGAGTTGATTTTCTCTTCCATGCTTCAATAATATTTGCTCACCAACACATATTGTCTAGGACATTGGAAAGTTAGGCTAAAGACTTGTGTTTTGAAAGACTGAATTTAAGAGAAAACATAGCAGATTGGCACATTCTTGCTAATGTAAGTAGTGATGGTTAATTAATACCACTGAATGGTACAATTGAATATGTTTAAAATGGGAAATTTGAGTTGCATAAATGTTACAAAAATAAAAGTAAAAATAAATGATAATTGAAAAGATGTTCAAATACTAAGCTAAAATCCAAAACATTTTGCTTATTAAAAATGTAGTGGATGAATTTTAGAAGTAGTTATAAATTTGCCTATTTAGGTAATTTGTGGTGGAAAAATTAACATATTTAATTATGTTTCATACAAACGCAAAAGGAATTCCACAATCTTTACTGCGACCCGGCCCCAGTATTAGTCAGAGTATATTAATGAATGCATTAATTATGACTAATCAATTAATCTATTAATGGGATTTAGTAATTAATTTCTTCAGTGATTCATTCAATATTTATTGAGCAGCAACTAATCCAGGTACTGTCCTGATATGTAGCATGATTTTTAAAAAATGATATTCTCACTATTATCTATGAAATTGTTTAGTGTTTCTTTCATTGCAGGGTGATGTAGAACTCTTCAGAGATTTCCACTTTCAGAATAGCAAAACATACATTTAATTATTTTCTCCTTTGCATGACTCTAATTAGAGCATTTTTTACTTCTGTGTTCCTAAGACTATAAATGAGTGGATTCAGAATGGAGATCAACATAGTATAAATCACAGAGGCCACTCGATCCATTCCTAAGGAATAGGCATTCTTTGGTCTTAAATACATAAAAATTGTAGTGCCATAATAGATGGTGATTCCCAGGAGGTGGGAGGCACAAATAGAGAAGGCTTAGTGTTTTCCAGAAGTGGAATTAATTTTTAGGGTAGTAGACTGAATGGACAGATAATATACAAAGATTGTGATAAGAGACACCATTACATTTAAACTAGCAAGAATGAATATCATGATTTCAGTGTCATGAGTGTCAGTGCAGAAAACGGTTAACATTGGTGTTATGTCACATAAAAAATGATAGATTACATTAAAACTGCAAAAATGCAAACTGTTAATGTAAAGAACAATAACTAATGATTCAGTACAGCAAATCATGTAGGAACCAGTTAGGAGGGTGTGGCAGAGTCTGGTGGACTTAACCACCTGGTAATGAAAGGCTTCTAGATTGCTACATGGCAGTCATAGGCTATTGAAGAGAGAAGAAAAATTTCAGTGACACAGAAGAACACAAAAAAATATGTCTGGGTAAAGCAACCTATGAATGAAATATACTTGTTTAAAGTCAGTAAATTCTCTAAGGTTTTAGGTGTGATGATCATTGAGTAACTGAGGTCAAGGAATGTCAGACATCAATCCCAAAAGAATGAAGTCAGGCACATTTGTGTTATTCCTACTTCCCATAGCTCTCAACTGTTGTAAACTGTTGGGATATCAAAAGTGATATTTAGCATGAACGACTTCCAAACAGTTTTTCCTTTTATGGAAAAGATCTGGCCTTTAAAATTTGCTTTGTGATTCTAGAAATTCATAATGAAGAATAATTTGCAATATATGTTTTTAAAAAAATCTTAGTTTGACTGCCGAGTAAAAATTCTATATAAATCAACATGTGTATATTGTATAATGGAAAGTCATATATACATGTATTGCATAATCAGAACAAATATGACACTGTCATAAATACTTTTTTTCATTTACACAATTACCCAGATTAAAATATTTCACCGTAAGTTTTCTGCTCTACACATTTCTTTTTCAGATGAGTAAAAGTCATAGAAAGTTAAGTAAATTATCCAGTGTCACAAACATTAACTATCATTGCCTCTGTGATTCTTACAGGTTTGGCTAAGTCCAGAGATTATGATTGTAACATTATATTCCTACACATATTTAATTTCAAATAACAAAAACTACTTATGATATAAATAATAATAGAGAGTTTTAATGTATCATTTACTCTTCTTTTGTATCCAAACTTATTTAATCCAACAGATCAGAAATTTAAACCTCAGGTATATTAATATTTTATACCACACATTACTATTAATTTTAAGAAGGTATGTTTTTTTAGACAGATATATAACCAAAATTCTTCCAAAAATTAGATTGTAAGTATATGTTCATTGCTTGATGACTCTGATTCCATCAATTCTATATTTTCATTTCTACACATCCTGACATTACTTATGTAAGAACTACATGATACGTGTAGATTTTTATGAACTCGTCTAATAATATTCCTCTTTTTCAAGATAAACCAAAACACTCTCTCTTTGAGATTAATACTTACCATGAGTCCAAGTCGGTGAAAGACTTCCTAGAGTATTAGCTGTCTAGAGTTTTGTCAACCTCAAATGTTTCTCACAAATAAAATATGTATCACATACAGGAGCCTGAAAAGTCTGTGAAGTAATATTTGTTTCTTTTAAGATAACTTATGGTTTAATTTTTCATTCAAGTATTTTTTTGAGATAAAATAAATCAACCTAAAAATTTTGTTCAGAACCTAGGCAAATAGAAAGTTCACGTGGAAATTATGTCTCCAAAGTATACCAGGAGCTACTGTGATCTCAAGCAGAGCAGTTTATCCTTTGCTTTTCATTCTGTTCTTGCCAGGGCATCTTTTATATCGGGGATTGCTGATAATGCAGCATTTGGTCATCTTTGGCACCAATTTCCTAGGAAGATTGTTTGGCATTATGCCAAGTAGAAAGGTTCAATATCAGATACATCCATGTTAGGTTAGTAATAGAGAGCTCCCTTCCCCTTAGAAGCCACATAATATTGAGCAGCATTTTTTGGAATCCTTTTGTAATGATCTAATTTATGACTGGGTAAAAGATTAAGGATTTCTAGAGAAATACTTAATCACTTTGTGACTGAAATGCCATCTCGATAACCAACATGACAGAATAGCACATTTTTCCTAATGAAAGATTTTTATATTTAAAAGTGTGACACAAAGGAGTAAGAATTGTTCATTATGCAAATGCTATTATACAACAAATTCAAAGAAGAAAATGAAAATCTCTCAAAAATGTTATTCTTTAGATATATTTTTCCAAGATTTCCCTTTGTTCATATAAAGGTTACTTATAATTCTATTTATGTTTTTATATAATTTTTCACTCTGAATTTTCAGTAATATCCTGATTTTATTATTAAATATTCATATAATACCTTGACCTTTGTTATAATAGATTTTTTGTAAAACCCACAATTTCATATATTTTGTATTGTCTGGTGCAGCATAGTTTATTCATAGGAGTGTGCAGCAGATGATGAATGGACATTCTTGAGGCATAGCAAGGAATACATGGTGAAGTTTCTCCAGCCAGGTTTGGGAGTATCAACTAATTCATTGACATAGCACAGACAATAATGTATTTAGCCACAACAATGATTGTGCAATTGTTTTTTTATTTTTCATTTTAGTGTGCTGGCTTTTATTATATTGAAAGAAATATGATAGAAGAATGTAAAAATCAGTGCTAAGTAAAGATTTTATAATTATATTAATGACCAAAAGCTTATATCCTCTATGTACAACCAAGTAAAATACAGTTTTGAGAATTCTTTAATTAATTAATGATAATAAAATCAATTTTCAGGTAGATTGAGAAGCAATTCATATAAGAAATACCTGTTAAGCTGCAGAATTTCAGGAGAGAATTTCATTGTATGGATCAAGGAATTAAAAATTTTATATTAGATATTTGATAAAATTTTGAGTGTACAATTCTTCATTTCATCAAAAATTCAGTGATTCTGAGGAAACCTTATGTGGAAATTAAAAAGCATCACTAATTCATTTCACATAACAGATCTTGCTGTTCAAGATGTTCTATATTAATGTCATCTCAATAGGGTCTGCTTACACCTTGCAGAATCACCTTGGGGCAGTTTATCATGCCAACACTGAAATCAATTTTTTAAAAATCATTAAGTGCTCTTTCAAATAATGTAAGTAATAGTCAAATGAAGAATATTCCACAAGTTGTTTATAATTAATCATTTTGCTAAATTTTTATTATTGGGAATCCAACATAACATCTCTAATGGTAAAGAAAAGGCTGAATATGAGGAATAAGAAGCAGAAAGGGACCGTGTCTTCTTTGTCTCACATTTCAACAAAATTTGAACTTTTGTCTTTGACAATTACATTTAATGTCAATATTTAAAATAAATCTATTAGTTTTGTAAGTCTCTCAGTTTTTCACATGATTTGAAACTTTGTTGATGATAAATTTTTTACTTTTCTGAAAATTTGGCTCTGTTTTTATTTTATATCATCCTTTATAATCTTGTAATCCGTAGGTCTAATTTTTCTAATAGTCTACTTTTAAAAGGTTTATTTATACACACGTATTTACAAGTATACTTTTTTATCCTCTAATTATTTATCTATTTATTTTTTAAACAAATCAATTTCACTGATACACATAAATAAAGCACACAATTCATTCAAAGGGTACAATTGGGGGTATCTGGTATAATCACACAATTGTGTGTTCATGACATCAATCATTATTAGAGCATTTTCATTATTTAAATAATAATAAATAGACAAACAAACAAACAAGAAAATTGCTCACCTCTCAATCTCTGTAAGGCTCCCCTGATGTACATAGCTGCTCTTCTGGCTATTATTGTACAATTATTTATTTGTTTATTAAACAGTTTTATTGAGATATATTCACATATCATGTGATCTATTCAAAGTATTTAGTCAATGGCTTTTAGTGTAATCAAAATGTTGTATATTCATAATATCAAAAATTTTCAAATAAATTTCTTTACTCCAAAATGAAAGACTCCACACCTTTTAGAATTCTTTCCTCAGCCCTACATAACCACTTATTTAATTTCATCTTTATAAATTGGTTTCTATTTACATTTTATATAAATGGAATCATACAATAGGCAGAAACCTGACTGGTCTACTTCACTTAGTATAATGTTGTTGTTGCTGTTTTGTCCTGATATTAACTTTTTTTAGTATTAACTTATATTTGTTCATGTTCAAAGAAAAACAGTCTTATATATGCAATTTTACCCATATTCATATTTTACATAATATATTTATATTTCACATAAGCTATTTGGTTCTTAATAGGGCAATCATACAGTATTTTTCCTTTTGTGTTTGGCTTCCTTCACTCAACATAATGTCCTCCATGTTCATCAGCCTTTTTTGCAGAAATTGAAAAGCCAAAAATCAAATTTATTTGGAAGGGTAAGGGGCCTCTCAAACAGCCAAAAATTTCTTAATAAAGAAGAATGAAGTAGGAAGACTCTCACTTCCTGACTTTAAAGTGTATTACTGGGATGCGGGAGTGGCTCAGTCGATAGAGCCCCCGTTTACCATATGGGAGGCCCCGGGTTCACTTCCTGGGGCCTACTTGTGAGGACAGGCCGGCCTGCGCAGCCTAGTGGGCTGATGCAGCAAGCCCTCACAACAGGAAGCGGGTGTGGCTCAACCGATAGAGCTGTAGTTTACCATTGTGAGGCCCCGGATTTGCTTCCCGGGGCCTCCTTGTGAGGGCAGGCCGGCCCACGCGGCGTGAGGGGCTGATGCAGCGGGACCTCACAGCAAGGGGAAGATAAGCAGACACGGAGAAGACACACAGCGAATGGACACAGCAAGCACCAGCAGCAAGGGGGGGGGGATAAATAAATAAATAAATAAATCTTTAAAAATAAATAAATAAATAGAGTGTATTACTTAGCTACAGTGGTAAAAAGAGCATGGTACTGACATAAAGACAAACAGATTCACCAGTGGAACATATGGAGAACTCCAACATTAACCCTCACATCTACAGTCAAGTTATAAGTATTTTTTTAAATTTTATTTTGAGTTACTGGGGCTGGGGATTGAACCATGAACCTTGTATTTGGGAAACTGGTGTCAACCACTGAGCCACATTGCCTTCCCTGAGTGGGTTTTTTTCATTTGTTTTGCTTGTTGTTTTTTTTGTCAGTAGGCACCAGGGAAGGAACCTGGGACCTTGCATGTGGGTTGCAGGAGCTCAAAGACTTGAGTCACATGTGCTTTCAATTAAGTGATTTCTGACAAAGCTATTAAATCAACCTAGCATGGACAGAGCAATCTCTTCAAAAGTGATGTTAGGAGAACTGGATAGCCATATCCTAAAAGAAGAAAGAAGACCCCTTTCACACACCTTCTACAAAAATTGACTCAAAATGGATCAAGGACCTAAATATAAAAACAACAACCATAAAATTCCTAGAAGAATATGTAGGAAAACATTTTCAAGGTCTTGTGTTAGACAGTAGTTTCTTAAAATTTATGACCAAAGCACGAGAAACAAAAGAAAAAAATAAAAAATGGAACTTCCTCAAATTTCAACAGTTTTGCACCTCAAAGTACTTTGTCAAAACAGTGAAAATATAGCTGACTCAATGGGAGAAAATATTGTCTATCACATGTCTGATAAGGGTTTAATATCCGTGATATATAAGGAGATTATACAACTCAAAAATAAAAAGACAAACTATCCAATGAAAAAATGGGTAAAAGACTTGAAAAAACAACTGTCCAAAGAAGAAATACAGATGGCAAAGAAACACATGAAAAACTGTTCAACATCAGTAACGATTAGGGAAATGCAAATCAAAACTGCAATGAGATATTTCACATGTATTGGATTGGTCACTATTAAAAAGTCAGAAAACTGTAAATTTTGGAGAAGATGTGGAGAGATGGGAATGCTTATTTATTGTTGGTGGGAATGTAGAATGGTACAGCCACTGTAGATGACTGTTGGACAGTTCTTAAGGAAGTTGAATATAGACTTGCCATGGCACCTGGCAATACCATTGCTAAGAATATACCCACAAGTACTGAGAGCAGTGACACAAATAGACACTAATGTTCAGAGTAGCATTATTCACAATAGCTCAAAGTTGGAAAGAACCCAGGTATCCAACAACTGATGAATGGATAAACAAATTGTGCAGTATACACACAATGGAATACTATACATGTATGAACCTGGAGGACATTATGTATGTTTTATTTTTTCTTTATTGAAAAGTTGTGGTTTAACAGAAAATTCATGACTAAAATACAGGAGTCCCATACAACAATTCTCCAACTTGCATTGATGTCAAACATTTGTTACAATTCATGAGAGCACACTTTTATAATTATACTGTAAACTAAATCCATGATTTACTCAAGGTTCACTGTTTGCCTACTATAGTCCCATGGATACTTTTAAAAAAATCTCTTACCATTTATACAACATACCTTTCTTCTTTTAATCACATTCAGATATATATTTCAGTGCTGTTGATTGTGGTCATAATATTGTGCTACCATCACCACCATCCATCTCCAAAACATTTCCATCATTCCAAATGGGAAACTTTTACATTTTAAGCCTTAAATTTCCATTCCCTAACCCCACCTCTTGCCTGGTAACCTATATTTTAGATATTGACTCTATGAGTTTGCTTATTCTAATTGTTTTGTATCAGTGAGATCATTAAATATTTGACCTTTTCTTCAATGTTCATCTATGTTGCCACATATTTCAGTACTCCATTCCTTTATATGACTGAATAATATTTCATTTCTCATATGTATATACCACATTTTTACTTATCCATTCATTGTTTGATGAGCACTTGGATGCTTCCATCTCTGATAATTTTGAATAATGCCGCTATGAACATCTCTGTGTAAATACCTGTTTGTGTCACCGTTTTCAATTCCTTTGGGTATAAACCCAGAAGTGGGATTGCTGAAGTACATGGAAGTTCTATACTTAGTTTTCTGAGGTATTGCCAAACTCTCTCAAAAAACAGCTGCACCATTTTACAACACAACGGATAAGTGTTCTGATTTTTCCACATCCTCTCCAATACTTGGTATTTTCTTTTTTTTTCTTTTATAACAGCCATTCTAATGGGTGTGAAATAGTATCTCATGGTGGTCTTGATTTGCACTTCACTGATGGCTAGTGATGTTGAATTTATTTTCAGGTGCTTTCTGCCCATTTGTATATATTCTTTGGTGAGATGTCTGTACAACTCTTTAGCCTATTTAATTGTTTTTGTCTTTTTATTAAGTTAAAGGATTTGTTTATGTATTCTAGATATTAAACCTTTATCAGATAGGTGGTTTTCAAATATTTTCACCCATTGTGTAGGTTGTCCTATTACTTTCATGATAAAGCATTTGGGGGCACAAACATTTTTAATTTTGATGAGGTTCCATTTACCTTTTTTTTTGTTGTTGTTGTTGCTTGTGTTTTAGGTGTAGTCTAAGAAATCATCACCTAATACAAAATCCTTAAGATGCTTCCCTACATTTTCTTCCAGAATTTTGCTAGTTCTTTTATATTTAGGTCTTTGATACATTTTGAGTTGGTTTTTTAATATGGTGTTAGGAATGGCTCATCCTGTGGGTTTTTTTGCCAATAGAGATCCAGTTCTCCCAACACCATTTTCTGAAGAGACTACTTTTTCCCAATTGAGTGGTCTTTGTCACCTTATTCAAAATCAGTTGGCAGTAAATGTGACGTTTCATTCCTGAGCTCTCAATTTTATTCTGTTTGTCTATATGTTTTCCTTGGGCCAGTATCATGTAGTTTGGTGTGAGTTTCTAAAAAGTTATAATATTGGGAAGTGTGTGTTCTCCAAATTCATTTTTCCTTTTCAGGATGGCTTTAGCTATTCAGGGTCCCTTATCCTTCCATATAAGTTTGATGATTGGCTTTTCCATTTCTGTAAACAATATTTTTGGAAGTTTGATTAGGGTTGTGTTGAATTTATAAATTGCTTTGGATAGGATTGACATCTTAACAACTTTTAGTGTTCCAATCCATCAAAAGAGAACACACTCCATTTATTTAGTTCCTCATGATTTCTTTAAGAAGTGTTTTGCAGTTTTCTGTGTATAAGTCTTTTACATACTTTGTTGAAATTATTCATAGATATTTTATTTTTTTAATTGTTATTGTTTCTAGAATTATTTTCTTGATTTCTAATTCTAATTATTCATTACCTTTTTATAGAAACACTAATAATTTTCTGTGTTGATCATGTGTCCCACCCCTTTCCTGAATTCCTTTATTAGCTCTGGCTAATAACATTCATAAGAGAATTGGTCTGAAGGTTTTTTTTCTTGTGGTGTCTTTATCTAGCTTTGGTACGAGGGTGATTTTGTCCTTCTGAAATGAATTAGCATGTGTTCCCACGTCTTCAAATTTTTGGAATAGTTTAAGCAGAATTGGAGTTATGCCTACTTTAAATGTTTGGAAGAATTTCAAAGTCATCTGGTTCTGGGCTTTACTTTATGGGACACAGATCTGATCTCTTTACTAGAAATTAAATTGTTGAGATCTATTTCTTTTTGAATCTAAATAACAGTTGGATTGGTAGTACTGTACCACTTTCCATTTCTGATTCTTGTTATTTGTATCCTCTCTCTTTTTTCTTTGTCATTCTAGCTAAATGTTTATCGACTTTGTTGATCCTTTCAATGAACCAAATTTGTTGTTTTTTTTTGTTTATTTTACTCTATTATATTTGGTTTCCTATTTAATTTATCTCTGCTATAGTTTTTATTATTTCATTCCTTTGGCTTTCTTTGGGTTTACTTGACTTTTCTTTTTCTAGTTTCTTAAGTTTAGAAGTTAGTCCTCTGATTTGAAGTCTTTCTTCTATTTTAATGTATGCATTTAAAGTTCTAAAATTCTCTCTAAGCACTGCCTTCATGACATTCCATAAGTGTTGACATGTTGTAGTTTCATTTTCATTCACCTAAGAAAGTTTCTTGTTTTCTTTCTAATTTCCTCTTTAACATTTATTGATCTGTTTTCAAATTTGCTGATTCTGTCTTTGATAATTTCCAATCAGATTTAGAGTCCTTCTAGCAAATTTGTCATTGGCATATATTTTATTTTTCCTTTCTGAAATTTTTATTTATTTCATTTTTGTTTTAGTCTGCATTTTTTTTCTGCTCTGATTTTTTTCATATATTTCCTCGCTGGATTATCCTTTCCTAAGGTCATTAAACATACGCTCAGCACATTTAAAGTCCTTAGCTGCTAATTCAAACTTTGGGTTGATATTGAAATCTGTTTCTTTAAACTATTTTTCATTAATGTGGTTTACACTTTCTTGCTTTTTTATGTTTGTTAATTTAATTTTACAATAGAATGTACTTTGTGAATGATATTGTAGGGAGCCTAGATGGTGTTGTCTTTCAATAACAGTTTTTTTCTGGCTTGCAATAAATTACTAGCAATATCTTTAGATTTTCTCAGGCTTTTTATTATTCTTTGTTAAGGATGATGTAGCAGTTTGGCATTATTAATGAATTCAGAAAATATATATTGGATTATGCTTGTAAATTGGTCTGTTATTCTGGGTGTGAATAAGCTATGATTAAGGCTTTGATTGGGCCATGTCAGTGGGATGGTGATTCCCCACCCTTTGGTGAGCAGGGATTCAGAGACATAACTACATGGCAGAGCAGAGCAGTTAGTTGGAGTTTTGAATTGGAGTTCTGATGCTGAGTTTTAATGCTGGAGCCTGGGAAAGTAAGTATGCAGAAAAGCTTGGTCATGAGGAAGGAGAGAAGGCCAGGGAAAAGAGATGAGTCATTCACCTGAAAGTTGACAGCTGGCCTTGTAGAGAAAGGCAAAGCCTAGAGACCCTCATAGTCTACAGCTGACCTTGTGGAGGAAACAGAAGAGCTGAGCCCAGAGAGAAATGGAGCCCTGGGAAGAGAGGAAACCAAGAAGCCTGAAACTTGGTAGATGTCAGCCAGCCATCTTGCTCCAATATGTGGCCATAGACATTGGTGAGGGAAGTAACTTACACTTTATGGCCTGGTAACTATAAGCTTCTAACAAAAATAAATACCCTTTGTGAAAACCAACCAACTTCTGGTATTTTGCATCAGTACCCCTTTGGCTGAGTAATACAGAATTTGGTACCGAGAAGTGAGGAAGTGTTTTTGCAATTGCCAAAATCAGGAATAGTTTTATGAATGAGTTAGGGATATTTTTGGGAGGAATTGTTTAATGCTTGATGGAAAAGGCCTAGATCACTTTAAAGGGACTGTTGTTAGTGATGTGGATGCTGAAGAGACTTTTTATGATATTTTAGAAATAAGTGAAGAAACTATTATTGGAAATTGGAGGAAAGGCAATCTGTGTTTTAGAGCTGCAGAGAATATAGCAAGATTAACTTCTGGTATTTTATGGAAGGCAGAATTTGAAAACGGTGAGCCTGACCATTTAGCTGATGAACTTTCCAAAGTAAACTTGGAGAATGCAGCTTGGCTTCTAGTTGCAGCTCATAACAAAATGTTAGACAAGAGAGAAGAGCTGAGGGCAGAACTCTTGGGCACAAAGAAACAAGAAACTAATTCCAGAAATTCCAAGCCTCTGGAAATCAAGCTCCCAGATGATAGTGTCTATTTGAGAACTTAAGTATACTTGGAACTTGTAAATCATGATTGAAGATGCAGTTATCTTGGAAAGACATGTGGAAAGGCTTACTGTCTGATGGCTTGGACGCCTGCTTCTTGCAAGATAAACCAACAAGGTTTTTGAGAGTGCTGTATGAACAAAACCACTGTCAGCTTGGACTAAAAGGGACAGAGAAACTGCTTTAAGAAGAAAATGATGGAAGCTAAGATCTGGAATTAAAACATTGCCTTGAGCCAAGAGAGGAGTTCCACACATGTGTACAGAGAGGATGAGCTTGCCCCAGCACTTGAAGAGGGTGGGTGTTTCCACCTGATGTTTCAGGAGAGTTTTGCTGCCCCAAGGTGCAGAAAGGGTGTATCACATTCCTCAAGGATTACGGCAGTTAAGGTCAGCACCCCATAGGTCTGAGAGGGGTTTTACTGTCCCCCATGGATAAGGGACGGCCAGGTGGTCAACTCATTGCTCTGAGAGTTTTAAGCCTGTATGCCAAAGGTTAGGGAAGGCTAAGTGGTCAACTCGTTGCCCTGAGAGGGTTGAGCCTGTATGCCAAAGTTAGGAGGAATGTTGTATTCACCTCACTCTACTAGGGGGCTAAGACTCCAAACTAAGGATTGGGTAAGGTATGACAATCACCCAAACACACATGGAGGGTTAGTTCTCGAGTTCAATCAGCATCCAGATGCTTGATGAGGGTGGAAACAAGAAAATGGCCATTGGGCAAGCCTGTGAAAAAGGTGGCTCCCCATGTGGCCCCAAGGAGAAGAAACCATCATCTTAAGAATGACTCTCAGAATTTGAAATCAAATGCCCTGCAGGTTTACTGAACTTTTCTGGACCCATAACTCGTGTTTCCCTCCCAGTTTCTCCTTATTGTAATGAAAATGCTTATCTTTTGTCTTTCCATTTGTGTAATGGAAGCAGTTAAATGGTTTTGTAAATTTCAGAGTTCTACAGTGGATGGTACGTTGCCCCAAGACAAACTGTATTTCTTTAAACTGATTATGATGTGATTTTGTACTTGCATTCTTACTGATTTAAGGTTTTTTGAATATTGTAACATATTTTTGGAATTCAGAGAATAGTGTAGCAATTTGGCATTATTTATGAATTCCAAAAATGTATATTGGTTTATGCTTGTGAACTGGTCTGTTCCTCTGGGTGTGATTAAGTTATGAATAGGGCTTTGATTGGGTCACATCAGTAGGACGTTGAGTCCCTGCCTTATGGTGGGTCCCCAGAGAAAAACTACAAGGCAGAGCAGATAAGTTAGTTGGAGTTTTGAATTGGAGTTCTGATGGTGAGTTTTAATGCTGGAATCTGGGAAGTAAGCACACAGACGGGCATGGTCGTGAGGAAGGGAGAAGGCCCTGGGAAAAGAGATGAGTCATTCACCTGATAGTGGACAGCTGGCCTTGTGGAGAGAGGCAATGCCTAGAGAGACTCAGAATCTACAGCTGACCTTGTGGAGTAAACAGAGGAGCTGAACCCAGAGAGAAATGGAGCCCAGGGAAGAGAGGAAACTAAGAAGCCTGAACCTTGGTAGATGTTGGCAGCCATCTTGTTCTAACACGTGGCCATAGACTTTGGTGAGGGAAGTAGCTTATGCTTTATGGTCTGGTAACTGTAAGCTTTTACCCCAAATAAATACTTTTTATAAAAACCAACCAATTTCTGCTGTTTTTCCTTAGCACCCCTTTGGCTGACTAATACAGGTGATCTATTTCTTTTTGTCCTTAGTTTTAGGACATGGTATCCATTGCAGTTTATTGTCTTTATTTCAAATGTGCTTTGCAGTTTTTTGTTTTGTTTTGTTGTCCTAACTTGATGTCTGAGCTAATCAACGATTTTCATCTTACCAGCTGCACTGGAAATCCAACTTCTCCCAGCCCTACATGAACTTTGCTATTAATGCACTATTCTCAGCACTTTAGTAACCTTTCTTGGTCTGTTGATTCTTCATCTGCACATATACAGTGCAGTCTTCAGTGGAGGTATTACAGAGAATCCTAGTACCAATATTTGGGTCAACTTTTGATATCTATTTCCTCTGTTCCAACTGTGTAATGGTGGAAACTCCAATCTCTGTTTTCATCTATGCAAGACCTTTATACTCTGCTTGTACTCTCTAATTTCCAAGTCAGCAAGCAATAGATAAGGACAGGTTACATATGACTCCAATCACATATATTTCCATTATGTCATGGATAACTGATCTGCTATTTCTGTTTCCAAAGCCTTAAAAGAGTCTACATCTGCATTTTGTTCAGTTTTAGAGTTGTTTAAGAAGACAGGTGGATTCATGTACCACTTACATTTTCATGGAAGAAACCAAAATCTGTCCAAAGATTTTGATATAAATGCTGACATAGTTTTGAAACATATCTCACTGTATTTTCCCCTATATTTGTTACAAATCTCTATTATCCTTCATGTATTTTTTAAACTTTTTTTGTGACTTACCTTTCTTTTCTTTTTGATAAATGTTATTAAATTTTATTTCCTTTTAATTTATTGTTATTCTAGTTTTATCATTTCAGTTCTACCATTTCTAGGTTAAAATAATTGGTTTTATTCTAGTATACAGAATTAGCACATTGCTTTTTTTTTTTTTTGAGGTACTGGGACCAAGGATTGAACCTAGGACTCACATGGAGGCTGGCACTCAACCACTGAGCCACATTGACTCCCCTGAGTTGGATCCTTCTACTGTTTGCTCATTGTTTTTGCTCATGGTTTGCTCATTATTTTTGCTCAATGTTTCTTTTCTTTAGGAGGCACTGGGAAACAAACCCGGGATCCCCCATGTGGGAGTTGGGTGCTCAGCTGCTTGAGCCACATCCTTTCCCAACACATTACTTTTTATTGTTTTTACCTGTTTAATAATACAAGAATTTAATATTTCCAATATTCATCTGATGACCACTCTATCTTAAATTCAGTGCTATGCATTATTTATATTGACAACTATTATATAAATATTCTGGACTTAAATAATTTAACTCCTATTTGACCAATAATAACTTAAAATTACATTTATCATTTTTTTCTAATTTGCTTTTACAAATTGAAAGGTCTTGCATTTTTAATTATTTTGAATGTTAATTTTAAAATGTATTTTTGTCAGATAATGTAGCTAATTTAGTTTAAATTTTGAAAATATAGAGAAATTTATAGATTAATCACAATAAAGTTTTATAAATGAACTTTGGTATGAATGCACTGTTCGCAGCCCTTTAGTAACCCCTCTTGGCCTGTTGTTTCTTGATCTGCATATATCCAGCTCAGTCTTCAGCGGAAGCCCTACAGAGAATCCCAGTACCAATATCTGGGTCATCTTCTTTTGATACCTATTCTTTAGATACAACAAAAGAAAAATTCAAATGTTATTCTGCAAATTAAAAATTATCATATATATTATTCAAAGTTAATACATTTGTGGGAGGCATTTTACTGCTAGTTTAATTATATAGTACATGTTTTTTATTCATGATGCCACTTCATGTAATTCATTTATTTAGTCAATAATTTATTGTATATATTCAATGTAACAGATAATATGTACACACTATAGCAATCAATAAAAGATCTTTGGTATCTTAGGCCCTACACTCCAGTTAGGAGATACAGAGAAATATACAGAAGTTAAGCCATATTAGAACATGAAGTAACATTAAAGAAAAGAAAATATAATAAAAACTAGGGGCTGAGATATTTGGGGGTAAAGGCATGACAAAGCAACTGGATACAGTATGGTCAGGGCAGGCTTCAGTAAAAAGTTAGCATTTTATCAAAGACTGGAAGGAGAAAGAGTTAATCATACATTTTCATGAGAGGAAAGAGTTCCAAAGAGGGCAGCACCAGTGCAAAGGCCGCTTGTAGGTCATGGCCATGCAGTTTGAGAAACCTGGAGGAGGTTCATCTAAAAAGAAGGATATTATATTGAAAGATGGGGGCAATAATAACAACTAATTCTATGGATATGGATAGTAATAATTGCTATGGAAGAAAAGTTAAGTGGAGGAGGTCCATGCAGATAGTAGGGCTTGCTCTCCTTAAAAATCTCTTAATATTCTACTCTTAATTTTCTAAAGGTAAAGACAACACAATATATAGGTATATCAACCATCAATTAAATATTTTCACAATTTATTGGGTGAAGCCTTCTCAGACGTTCTTGGTATGCAATAAATTTCAGGCACTTCTCATATTCTGCATTACTTATTTCCATATGTCTATGTTATGAATATTTGATGTGTGTAAATGACCTTCTAATACAGTGAGTCAGTGTTTAATCCAAACAAAATAAAGGTAAATGAGCTTTCAAATTTGAAAAGTGTAAGTGATCAAATAGGGTGTGATATGCCATTTGATGTTACTGTACTATTTTTCCAATTGCTGGTGTAATTGAATGCTAAAAATATGCAGGTTTGCTTAGTTACATCAATACATTACTCCTGGAAATTTTCTATGTACGACTCGCAAGGGAGTGTTTTTCACGCCTTAGTTCCTCAAACAATAGATCAGGGGATTTAACATTGGAATGACAGTGAGATAGAATAGAGAGGACATCTGTTCCTGAGTCAGGTAAGGTGTCAGTCCAAATATTTATGGTTCATTTGTTCAACTCAGTTCATTTCTAAAGCCCTCTGATCAACTAGTTAATTTACAATGGTATTCTATTAGCTCTTTTCATAATACAGCACACTAAAACACAAAGTGAACAGTTAAAAGAAATTTCCTTCTCATACCTAAGCAAATGAGGGAGCAAATCAGTGGACAGAGCTTTGAAATAGAACATCAGAAATCTAGAATTTTTAGCAATTATGTAAAATTATTTGCTATAGTCTACTCATCAGTAGAATGAATATATTAATATTTATCTAAGAAGATTGGAATAAATGTTGAAGGACAAACTATGTCAGTAAGGTTTAATTTTAAAACAACTTTAAATATAGAATATCTGAATTAGGTTGGCCCAGTTCCCTTTGGTCTTCTTGGGTTTTGCTGAACAAAATTAATCCAGATATTTATTGGAAAGATACACTATGATTTAATTAAAATTGGTGTGAAAGTTCATCTTTCAATCACATTTCTTGCTTAAATACTTAGCATTATGTTTTCTTTTAGTAGTTAAATAGTTCTACTTTCTATTGCTTTAGGGAGTCTTATTTCTTGACAATCCATAAGTTTTTCATATCCTTCACATTCTGGCAGGAATAATTCTGGTGAGAATTATTATGAAGAAAATAATCAAGAAATTATTTTTTTCACTGCATTATGCTTGTTTAGGTATTGTTGACTGTGGATTTAGTGAAATAACAAATAAATAAATCTAATCTAAATAATACTTAAAGTAGCCATAGAGAATAGTAATTGAAAATTACTGTGAAAATGATAAAAAATACTTTTGTACCCAGGTATAAGCTTTAATATTTGACAGTAAAAAGACAGAAAAAAGTGAAAGTTAAAATAAAATAAATCTTTCCTGCATAGTCCTATAGTTTAAAAAATAGAAAATCAATGGGTGACCTGTACCAGAGTCCAAGATTTCATTTATTATCTGTTAGTTAGCACTGGTTGGAGGCTAGAATTTACTTGTTAATTAAAATAGATTTTTTTAAAAAAACTTTTTATGTGTTCTCCTTATCAGAATTTTGAGTCACTCGTGAGGTCACAGAAACTTTTGAAAATAATATTTGTAAAATATTTAAATTTTCAATGTTATTCACCCTTCATTTTTGCTATATTGACATTGATCATATCAGTAAGAGAAAAAAGCTTTTAGAGTAGAAATAATGAGGAAAAGAAAGCCCCATTCTAACACTCCTCTGGAAAAATAAGGGAAAGATTACTTAGAAAAATTTCTACTATCAAGCAAAAATGCTTTTATAGAATTAGTGAAAAGAATAAAGGTAGAGAAACAGAGAAACGCTTAAAAGAGGTATCAGAAAAGGCAGATTTTAGTCTGAAGTCTATGTTTGCAACTATAAATAAGTAAGACAGTACAAATCAGAACACAGAATCATTTATTCTAATTGACTAAATATTTTGAGTGACTATAACATTATGAAATGCTTATAGATTTTTAATTTAATTTAAAAAAATGTGCTAATGACTTGAATGGGAAAACCCAAAGACTGTTCTCTTTAATTTTAAAAGTGCATGGGAGGAAGGGTGACCATAAATATTAACTAAAGGCAGGTTGAGAAGGAAGTGTTTATGCAGATGTGGTAAAAGCAGAATTGAAAGGAATAAAATAGAAAATTTGTTAAACATGAATAAATCAATCTATTATTCTTATAAGTGATTAAGACCCAGAAAGAAAAATTTCAGTCTTGATACAATTATTGCCATCAACTCAATGATGTACCTGAGTCTGCAATGGTGAAAGATAAATAAAATGCAATTTGGAATCTGAAAGCATGTATTCATGATCCAGCTACATGATTAAAAGCTGCACATGATGTCAGGCTTTCTGTCCAATATTCACCTCTCTTTAAAATAACAATACATTTGAATGACCATGAAGACACAATGATAGAGGCCAGTTAGACCTATTAAATATATAAAGAAATAACCATAAAACATTTCTTTTAAATATTTCATTTTTGTTTATAATTGAAGGAGGCTCAAATAATTAAACTTTTATCATCAAATCTATTTTTTAAATTAACAAATATTGGCCCTCAAAATTCATATTTTAACTAAATCCTTAAGAATGTATGTGACCTAAGCCTTGAACCAGGCATTGCATTCTTTTGCTATATGCAATATATATGGACTTGACGTGATTGATAATATGCACATAAACATTCTATCTGGTTTAAATCCAGAGTTCCTTATTATGATTAAAATAGCTATACATATGGGTTTAGTGATCATCTTCTAACTTTTCATATTCCAAAATAGAATAATTTCAAACATTTTATCTAATTTTCATATATATGTTTATTCTGGATGCCAAAAGAAAAATTAACTAGGTATGAAGAAATCAAATATGCACGTAAGGAAATAACTCAGAAATTATAAAGAGAAACTGTAATTCTTAAACAATTTAATAATAATAGATAAACCTTAGAAATTAATCTAAAGAAGCTTCCATAAATACCATTTTAATAGAAATCAGAAAACTGTAGATATCTAGGATTCAATATGGAAACTCAACAAATTTTGCAAAGGATGAGAAAAATAATGAAATCTATAAAACACTTGCTGCAGGAATGAAATTTTTCCACATTGCTTTGTGTCACCTTTATAACAACTCTCACACCTAATCCATACATGCCAGAGCTAAGTTTCAATTCCAGATAACCCTTTGTATGCATGTACTTTTCATACTTCCTATTGTACCATAGTTTTATTTGGCAGACACCCGTTCTCCACACATTAAAAAAAAAAACTTAGTTTTTGAGGGATGTGGATATTTTTAAACCATGAAGAAAAGTCAAAAAGACTATTAATTCAAGAGACTTCCATTAAGAGACTGTGAAACAAATAGTAATATGAAATGGCTTGTATATCACATAGCTAGCAAAACAAACTTAAAATTATAATGGAATATTTTCCTCATTATGTCAAAATATAAGCCACTGGACAGTTGATGTATTCTTGCCTTTATTGCTAAATTTTCAAAACCATTTATGTATAGATGCTATTTCGTTAACTCTTACTTCTAAGTACTCTATCTTATTATGAAAGAGTTTATCTTCAACAGTTAAAGTATCAATACGCTAGGAAAATATTTTAGGATCATCATAAAAAATTGAGAGTGAGTTATCTAGCATGTCAAAACCTATAAAATTGTGCAGTGCAAATTGTAAAACACAGTGTAAACTGTAGACCATACTTAGTAGCAATGCTTCAATGTATGGCCATAAATTGTAACAATTGTACCACACTAATGAAAGATGCAGTTAATGGGAGAAAGTGTCGGAGGGGGAGGAGGTGGGGTATATGGGAATCCCCTGAGTTTTTGATATAACATTTATGTAATCTAAAGTGCCTTTAAAAATAAAGAAAAAAAATTAAAACATGGAATAGTGGGGAGCGGGTATAGCTCAGTGGCTGATCGCCTGCTTCCCATGTACAAGGTCCTGGGTTCAATCCCCAGTACCTCCTAAACAAAGCAAAACAAACAAACAAAAACAGAACAGCAGAAATCTAGATCTTTCAGCAATTTTGTGAAATGATTTGCTATAATCTCCTCACCTATAGAATAAAAATATTAGTATTTTTCAAGAATATTAGAATAAATATGATAAGACAAATGATGTTAGTAAAATTTAAGCTTTAAAACAATTTTAATTATAGAATGTCTGAATTAGATTCACTCTCACAACCAGAACCTAATGTTTTCTTGTGTGTGTGTGTGTGTGTGTGTGTGTGTGTTTAATTTCATGAGCTAATCTCTAAAAATTTCCGTTACCTTAGGTCTTCTTGGGTTTTGCTGAATAGAAGTAATTAAGGTATTTATTGTCAAGATACACTATGATTAAATTAAAGTTTGTGTGACAGTTTAAATTTCATTTAAAATTCTTGCTTAAATATGTGCCACTATATTTTATTTAGCCTTTAATGGCTAAATAACGTTTCAGTTTATTGTTTTTTGAATTTTAATTTCTTGGCAATCCATATATTTCTCTATTCCCTCAAAATTTTCCTGGGACTTGAAAGAGTTAATCATAAGAAAATAACAATAAATTATTTTCTTTCAATGTATTATATTTGTTTATATTTTGTTGATTGGGAAGTAAGTGAAATAACAACTAAATTACTATATCATAATTAAAGTAGCCATAGACAACAATAATTAAATATTACTGCAAAAATGGAAAAAAATCTATGCACTTAAACATAAGACTTAATATATAATATAAAAATAGCAGGAAAAAATGAAAGAAAGAATAAAATAGAAATCTTTCTTCGATATTCCTATAGTTAAACAAACTAAGAATCAAAGAGTTACCTTTACCAGAATCCAAAGTTTCATTTATTGACTCATATATAGCACTTGTTGGAGGATAGATTTTGTTTTTTACTGGAGTTATTTTACTTTATGTATTCACCCTATAGAATTTTTTAGTCTTTCGTGATGTCACTTAATCTGGTACAAATAATATTCTGTAAAATAGTCAAATTTGTAACATATGTTAAGCTCCAGTTTTGCTATATTGAAATGGATCTTTTCAGTAAGAGATAAAGCCATTTGGATAGAGATAATGATGGAAAGGGAAGGGAGCTCTATTCCAACATTCTTCTTGGATAGATAAGGTGAAGTTTACATAGAAAAATTGCCAATATCAGGTGAAAATATTCTTATATAATTAGTTTAAACAATAAAGGCAGAGAAAAAGAAAAATGCTCAAATGTATTGTCAGAGAAGGCAGATATTAGGCTGAAGTCTATGTAATAGAAATTTTTAAAATGATGCAAATCAAATTAGAACTCTAATCTTCATATTCTAATTAACTGTGACTGACTATAAAAATATAAAGTGATTTTTAATTTTTCACTTAATTAAAAAATATGTGAATAACTTGATTGGTAAACCCCAAAGGATTTTCTTTCCTTATTTTGGATGTGCCGTGTGAAGAGAGGATGATATAAACTGCAAGGAGGGTGAGACAATTTTTCTATGGAGATGTGGTAAAAGCAAAATTGAAAGAAATAAAATACAAAATTTTATGAATATGAAGAAATACATCTATTATTTTTATAAGTAATTAGGAGTCACAAGAAAAATATCAACCCTGATACATTCCTTGTTATCAGTTCACTAATGTACCTGAGTCCACAATAGTGAAAGATAAATAAAGTAGAACTTGGAATCTGAAAATATGATATCATGTCCAGCTCAATATTTCAATGTTCTTTGTGATGTTAAGACTGTCCAAAAATTACTCCAATTTAAATAGCAGTATATTTGCATGTCTAAGTAGACATAATAAAGGAGGCCATGTAGACCTATTAAGTATACAAAGAAATAACTATAAAAATAATTTCCTTTAAATGCTTCAAATTTAGTTCTAAATTAAGGACTCAAACAATTTTACTTTTATCATCAAGTATATATGTTTTTTATTAAATTAACAAATGTTGGTATTCATAATTGATATTATAACCAAATCATTAAAAAATGCATGTGACCAGAATCTTGAGCCAGGTATTCCGTACTTTAGCTACATGTAATATATTTTTTTATGATTGGTAATATGCACACAAACATTCTATCTCTCTTAAATCCAATGATTTTTATTATGATTAAAATAAATATAAACCTGGGTTTAATGATCATCTTCTACCTTTTAAATCTCAAATTAATGTAAATTTTTAAAGGCTAGCTAAGTTTCACAAATGTATATATATATTTTTTCTGGATGCAAAAAATAGTTATACTAGATAGGACCAAATCAATATTAGCACATATTTAAAGGTTTCAGAAGTTGTTCACAAATTTTATCTTTATTCTAAAAAATGGGACTAATCCATTGTCACACAGTTGTTGTCTAACTTTTTCTTTAACTTTATTTTGTACATTTAATAATTGAAAATATAAACAATTAAAAACTAAAAATTAAACACTGATGGATAAATACATACCTTTATCAATTAAATGTAGTGAATACATATATATATATTTTTAATCAAACCATATGTTACATAATATATTTGGTTCATAGTAATGCAATCATACAGTATTTGTCTTTTGTGTCTGGCTTGCTTCGCTCAACATACTGTCTTCTTTATTTTAGAAATTTTAGAGTACTCAATTCCATATTAAGGACTAAGGACTATTATGAGAGACATTTTATATATGCTGAAATGATGAGTTAATGTACCCTTTTTGGCAAAAGACTTTTCAATTTTTTCAATACCATTACAAAATAAAAAGAACTAGTTTCCCCAATGGACATGCTTTAACATATTTAGCAAAAATCAATTTACCATGCATGTGTGAATCTATTTCTGAATTCTGTAATTGATTCCATTTCTCTCAGTACATATTTTTTCACCAATATAATATTCTGTTTATTTAAATTTATGATAAGTCCTTAAAATAGATAATGTGAATCCAACGATTTTATCCTTCGTTTTCAAATTTGATTTGAGTAGCATAATTCTCTAATTTTATATCTATATTTCATATCCAGTTTCTCATATATCTGCAACAGCAAAAAAACTTGCTTAAATTTTAAGTGGATTTGCATTGAACCTATACATCAATTTTGGATTGCTTTTAGTTTATAGATTGCTTCTAATTTGATTGCCTATAAGTATATTGTTTCTTTATTTCTTTCTTCATTTAAATTCAGATCCATGGTCAATATTAACTAATAATTATGTTAGAATCTCTGAGTTTGGGGGATATTTATTCCATTATTTCCTTCCCATGCCCAGTCACAGGAATTGATTAGATTCATTCTCAAACTTCCAAATATATCTAGATACAATATGGGGATATTTATTTAGTATATAATTAAGGCTCTGGAAAAGCAAAAGCATAGCATATAGAATAACTTAAAATTTGTTACCATGTACTGATGAACCAAGATCTCAAAAGCTAGCTTGCCTTTGAAGGCTCCTATGATATTAGATCCTCTTTCATTTCCAATTGCTGACCTTAGCCTCTATCTATATAAAATGGCCTTGCCTCAATTATAATTCCTAAATATTCATTAAGTGAACACATCCCTGAGAAATGATCTCACATAGCATTAACTCATACTTGCTTCAATTATTCTTTCTGCTATTTTTTTCCTAAGATTTATTTATTTAAAGAGATTTTAAGAGTGATTATTTACTTTTCTCTCAATGAATTTCAGTCTTTTCCCAGCAGTGATGTTTGTCTATAATTCTACCAGATCAATCTCATCAGTCCAAAGTAATCAAAGAGGTAATTCTGAAGTGTTAATTTATTACCCAATCCAATAATTTTAAGGATATGTTTCTAATCAATTATGCAAGAAAAATGCATACATGTTTAGTGAAACAAGCATATGTTCAATAGCAGAGTGTGGTTTAAATATAGACTCAAAATTCCTCTAGAAACAAACAAGTAAATTTTCAGAGACACAAAACTGAATATAATATGGACAACATGTTTTCTTAAAAAGAAATAAAGCTATTTGAAGCTACAGCAGCCTAAAATTTTCTTTTGTGATAATGATCTTTTGAGATGGCTTTTCTGGAATAAAGGGAAAAATTACTTCAAAAGTATTCCTAAATATCCAAAAATTACAATAATTACAATATTCAAGGATAATTTTTAAGGGCTTCTACTATTTAAATAAAATTTCAATTTCTTCAGTTAAGGTTTCAATCAAGTTTGTCCCCTGTTATCCTTTTAATTGTTCTTTCAAATTAACCAAAAGAATCATTCTGTAGGAAAAGAAGAGGTTAGCAGTAGAAGCCAGGGTGCATTACTTATGCCTAAAATATCTGGCCTAAAATACAGTCAAATTATAAGACAAAAATAGATGTCACGTTAACATGCATGGGATTCTACTATCCCCCTTCCCTCATTTTAGGAAAACCTAATGTAGAATCCAAATGGTAATAACTAACAGTCTACTGTGATTTTCAATCTTAAAGATCAACTGAAATTATGATATACTTAACATTGAAGTTAATAACTTTTCAATATTCCTGTATCAATAAATGATTTCTTTGATTTTTATGGCCCAGTGGAACATCTCTTTTGTATCATTTGCAAAAGTCATCATTTAATACTTGCTGTTGTTAATATTTCATTAATATCTGGACTGACCCTGTAATTTGCATAAATACAAGATTTGTGTCTATTTGTTCACACATTTGTATACCCAGGGTACAACATAATACCTGGAACATATAGTTTATACAGAAATTATTTTTCAAATGAATGGTGACATTGCAGAATGAGTAATAGTAACAACTGTTAGGACTTATATGCAGCTTTGTATTTACTTGGCAGTATATAAATATATTTCATATACTAAGTCATCTACCCTCATAACAAGTATAAAAATTTATTCTATTATCTCACATAATCACATTTGAAGTAAAAGAGGCACATCATCTCTAAGGAATAAGATTGGGTCTCCAAAGCTCTTAAGAGTGAAGCCAGGATTCAAATCTAAAGTCTTAAACATAGAATAACTGGTTTTAAGCACTTTAGTGCATAGAATGAAACAACAGACTGATCATTGTACTTTGCAAATTGCATTAACAACCTCCAGAAAATGCCATATGAATCATTTCAGGTCTTCATTTTGTCAACAGCAGAAAGAAAAACAAAACTATGTAAGAAGCACACTGTTAGAAAACTAGATTCCACTGATTTTGCAGATCATTTAATTGGTTGATAAATGTAGAATTTGCAGCTTTGGGACCTGAGTGAGCAACATCAAATATATTAAAAGAAGTATTAGAATTATTGTTATTATTACATTAGAAAATATTAGCATCAGAAGAAGAAGAGGAGGAGGAGGAGGAGGTGGAGGAGACGGAGAAGAGTAGATAAAAGAACACGATGTTGGAAGAAGAAAGGAAGACTGTAAATGTAAATGGATATGACCAGTTATACATAGAATGATTCTGAGGTTCCTTACATTTCCAAGGTGAAACACTAGAACATAGAAATATATTGTCCTGACAAGTGTGGAGTTTTCCAGAAAGGAATTATTTTAAGTCACAATATTGAATAAGATTTAAAAGGAAATATAGAGTTTCCACTACTACTCAGAATGTAGAAATCTACATAGACTTTTTGTCAATGCTCCTAATTAAAAAAAAAAACATTTATCAACACAATCATAAATTTTCTTCAGCCCACCAGAAAGATGAGGTTGCAACATCTGAGAAATCAAATTCCAAGAAGAGACAAGTCCCTCTAAGAGAAGATGGGACAAATGAACTATTTCATCTTTCACAGAGGATGGGAGAAAAATGTGGCCACTTAGAAGGACACAGGAGAGAATACAGATACATTTTACAGAATTGTTAAAACCAAGTGTGAGCGATAGTGCTAATAGGGAAAAACAGTGAATCCTAGATTCAAGGGCTTTGCATTCACTCTCAATATCTTCTTTGAGGGTCTATAGAAATGCTCCTGAGAAAGACTAGGGACAGGCTGGGAGATCTTCAGACAAGTTCACTGTGAAACACACAAAATATCAAGTATTGTCCTACTCTTTTCCTATTAAATGAGGAATTTCCACAACTTTAGCAATTATTGTTGTATACTTAATTAGCCTGCCTAGTGATAGATAAAATTTATTGATAATCATGGAATTTCTTCTGCATTCTGACATCATCCAAATGAATAACAAACCTTTGCTTCCTTATACCCTCTCCCTAGTAACACAACTGATGCCTGGGTCTTGTAATATGCTCTTTATAAAACACTCTTACTTAGAAACTGCACATTTTCCATGGCATGTGTTCTTCCTCAATGCAATGAGTAATAAAACCAAAGTTTTTTTATCATAGGTGTTCCAAATGGTCTTTGAGTAAAGATCATGGAAAATTACTAGGTTAGAGGATCTAGTTGAGAGGATAACAACATGTGTGGATTCATGAGAAATTGCGTCATAGGGATGTAATCTCTAAGTTAATGTCCAATACAATGCTAGAAATAGAGCTTTATAAAGGCGTACACACAAAATAAGATGCAAAAAAGTCCATTAACAGGATTGTCAATAGGTTCAATAAGGTTGAGGAAAGAATCAATTAATTTGATGATAAACCAACAGGAATTAAACATAAGAAAACATTAAAGAAAAAAAATGAAGCATTAGGCAAAAGTATCCAAAAGCTGTGGTACAATATCAAACCCTATAATAAACTTAGAGCTAGATTACTACAATAAGGATATGAATGGAGTGTGTATGAAGAAAGATTCAAGGAGACAATGAAACTTTGCTGAAAATAAGGAAAGACATCAAACCTCAGGTCTCTGAATGTTGAAAGGTATCAGGAAGGTGAAAAACACACAGTAAATCAACCAACAAACAAAACACATTTACGTTTTTGGTCTCATAGCAGAAAACAAAGAAAAGTAGAAAATAATAAAGGAAGCCAAAGGATAGTAGATATCATATACAGAAGAAAAACCAATGAAATTTTAACAGACATCATAAAATAATACAAGCAAGAACAAAATGGAGAGATATATTTCAAATACTGAAGGATGACAACAGTTACCGCAGGATTCAATATCCACTTAAATATCTTACAAACAATAAAATAATGATTAAATAAGACCTTTTCAAGAAAATTAACATGCACACACAGAAATAATTATAGCTAGCAGACTTGTACAACAAAAGTTTTCTAGGCAGAAGGAGTATGGTAATAGCGGGGAGCTTGGGTCTACTCAGAGAAATAATAAAATCAAAACCTAAAACTGAAGGTAAATATATCATATATTGGATTTTTTTAAAAATCAAGTGCTATAAAATAATTGCCTAAAGTTAAACTACAATCACTCATTGTGGAGCTTGAGTCATATACAAAAGTAAAATTTATAACAAAAATATCACAAAGAATAGGAAAGATTAATTGTATCTCTATTAGTCAAACATTAATAAACCCTAGGGCAACCACTTAGAAAAGAGAAGACAAAATTGCCAATAAAGGAATGAAAGAAGGCTAACATTATAGTTATCAACAAAAATTAAAAGGATAGTAATAAAATGCTATAAACATCTTTTGCTATTAAATTTTATAATTTTGATGAAATGTACAATTCCTTACAGATGCTCACACCAGAAAAATAGGTAAACTGAACAATACTATAACTATTCAAGAAATTGAAATTCTCCTTAAAAACAATCGATATGAAAGAAGGAATTATTTTCCCAATGTGTAAATCTCACATTTCCCTGAGACTGGGATGTGGACAGAGTGCAATCTGAAACATCTTCATACACACAAAAAGGAGAATATCTTGGAAGATAGTAGAGCAAGAACATAGAAGCAGCCTGAATCCTAGAGTTATCTCATGGAATAGAACGACCCACAAATTCTGGTCAGCAAAAATCTGCACATTGCTACATCTGAGGATGATACTTTCCCCATTGTTGAGCCACTCTGTTTCTGACCCTTTTCTTATACCAGGACAGCCTGTACCTGACTAACATAGGTTCTCCAACCATCCCAATCATATCACCTGACAAATCTTTCTTTCCTTTAAAAAGTTCTTATTTTCTGTAAATAAGACTCTACATGTATGTTTGAAAGATTTAGATGGTACTACCAAAGTCACACTGTCTTCTTTCAACATCTTTACAGAATGCCTGTCAGCAATATGCACGTTCACAAAACTCTGTTATGTTTGTTAGTTTTTAAAAATATACAATAAAGAAATGGATATTTTTCAACTCAGACAAGAGCAGTATACTTTTATAGAAAGACAGTCATACCTTAGAGTAGTGATGAAGGACATGAGCTCTACAGCCAGACTGTCTGGATTCAAATGTGAGCATGACCTTTAACCTGTTGACTGACCATGAAAGAATTTTGTAATTTTCTCTGTGCCCCATTTTCATCCTCTAAAATCCAGCCTTTCAAATATATTTATAAAGACACTTTTCTAAGTCCCGGGGAAACAGGATTGAACCTAATAGGTAATAATCTTGTGCTCATAGAGCTTTCATTCTGAAGGAAGACTGACAGAAAACAAAGGGTATAAGCAAAATATACAGAATATTAGATTGGGTAACTGCTGTGGAAAACAAATGCAGAAAGGGCAAGGGATGGGGTAGATGTGATTTTAAGAAGGGTGGTAAGGGATGAACTCATGAGAAAGAGAATGAGAAAAGATCCATGCAGTTATCTGGGCAAAGGGAATTTCAGGAAGAAAAAGAAACGGAAGTCCAGGCAGCCTCAGGACTAACGTGAACAGGGAAGTGTAAGGAGGTCAGTGTGGTTGCACAAAGACAGCGGGACAGGCACAATCATTAAGGGTGAATTCACAGAAGTAAGGAGGAAGGGAGAGCTCATGTGTAATCTGGAGTATCTTATGATGTTTTAATTTTTACCCTTAGTGTGATGGGAAGACATGAAGGTTTTTTGAAGCAAGTGACATGATGCAGCTTACTGTTTAACAATAACAATCTGGGCCCATCATTGAGATAAAGTTAAACGGGATATGGCAGAAAACAAGGACACAAACTAGAAGGCTTCAGCTAAAATTTAAAGATTTGACCACGGTGTAGCAGAAGAGATGTTGAGAAATAATCACACTTCAAATATATTGTGTACATGAATTAATATGATGTGCTGATGGACTGGATGTTAGGTGTGTGACATAGAGAAAATTAAAGGATTGTTCTTAAGACTTACCTGAACAAGTAGGAGGATGGCATTCTGTTAGCCAAGATTAAATTTTAGACATTTAAAGAACCAATCTTAGAGCTATCATGTGAAGATAAACTACTTTAATTATGTACCTAAAGCTGTTTGAATATTGTCTGGCACTCAGTAGGTGCTCAGTAAATATAATACATTTTCATCATTATAATGTATTCAATAATTTGCAAATGAAAACTAATATTCATATTTTGACATGATCTATTCCAGGCTTAATTTATTTGTTATTTAATGATTCAACTTTTACAATACATATAATTTTGACATACTACCATGAGCAGAAGGATTTTGTCTTAAAAAATACTTCAGATATAATCTTATGTAATATATGATATGCATTGATATAAATAAGGTTTAAATAGTGACTAGGCAAATAGTCCAGTGTTTTATTTTCCAAAGTTTATATAACATTTATTTAATAACATCATAAATGCTTGCTAAAATATGTTATAAGTGGATAGAGTATTCTATATTTAATTAAAACTTAAGCATATCCTGAACTTATTATTGTCTGAAAAATTAAAGTATCAGTTGCCCATCATTGCCAAAATATTTTATAATATATAAAAATGTACATAAATAAACTATGGCCAGCACTCTTCATAAAAATGTCCAGAATAATATAAATAGTTTATAAATATAAGAAAAGAAACAATGTATATACAAGGTGAGAGACTAGTAAAAATATATTATTTAAAAATAAATGTTTATCAAAGACATCTCTGATGGCAAAGAAAAGAAAGAAGAATACAATAAATATAGATTCTAGATAATGTAGAGTTCAGAGTAAAAATATCCATAATAGAATAATCTATATCAATATTATATATGATAAGTTGAAATTTCCATAGAAATTCAGGATGTAGAGGAAAATAAAGCATATTTTAATTATTTGAATAAATTAATGAACAGTGAAAAACTGGTGAAAAGTTGTTAAACATTTAAACCATAATACAGAGGTTGAACACTATATTAATTATTCAAATATCATTTTTTAAAATAACCAGATATAATTCTGCAAAGAAAATATGATAAAAGCTATAAAAACACAAATCACTTCAATGTCAAGAAATAACCTTTTTAAAAGTTTAAATGTAACAATCCAATACTTGGAAAATGAAGAAAACATACTTTCTTAAATATGTGTTGAATAATAGAGAAAAATAAAACTGCATTTTGAAATTATATAGAGGAATTTTTAACAGAAATTTTATCCAACTATCTGAATAAAACTTATGGGATGATGCAAAATTTGCTTTCATTATCCATTCTTCGCTTTATAAATTTTCTCCATTTTCTTTAATGAGCAAATAATTTAACTAAAGAATTTATTTCTTTTTAAAAAGTATAACAAACTTATAGAAAACAGGAGAAAGGAAATAAACATTTTAATAACATTGAAATTAAAAAAAGAAAAGCTAATTACTGAAGTTATTGACACATCACAAAAGAGGAGGGATTTCAAATGATTAGTAGGTAAACAAAAGATTTATTTCTGCTTGCAGAATTTCACCTCATTAAGTTATAAAACATGAGGGCTTAAAGCATTGTAAGATGAGATTTTTTTATTTTGCTTATGTACCAAGAAAACATTCATCTAACAAATTTAAATGAGGAATGTTTTACTAAATATTTTAGGAATGAGTGGAAACTAAAAGCCACAAAAGAAAAACAGAAAATGAGGATCATTTTGTACAAATATGTAATATATATAGACATGTGCAAGATTTGTCTAGAAGACCTAAGAACTCTATCAAAAGTGGTTAGGACATTTCTATTTTTTTAACATTAAAAATATTTTGCATATTTTCTTCAATGTTCTCAATACCTTTTTTTCTTTTTTATTGAAGTTTATCATTCATATATGAACATGCATAAACAATAAGTGTAAAGTAAATTTGTGAACTAACAAAACAAACCTGCATATCATCATACAGGCCTCCCATATATCACCCCACCACCTTGCATTGTTGTGAAACAATTGTTTCAAACTATCAAAGAACATAATGAAAACATTACTACTACTTATATTTGGTATATTTTATGCCCAACCTATCCAGTTATTAACCACCTGTATTAATATTAAATACTTGTTATAATTCATGAGAAAAGTTGTCATTTTTTTCTATAACTTAACTCTATCACAATATTTTCTTTCTCTAAGACCAAATATTGATGTTTTATTTTTCCTTTTACCTGCTTATGAATAAGATAAATCAAAATTATTTATAAAACACCAGTAAATATTTTCTTTAAAAAAGGCATTGTATAGTCAAAATTTTGCAAGAATGTAAGTATTATGATGAGAATGACCAAAATTTATAAGTACTGTGTTAAATTTATCATTCAACATTTAATTTAATCATTATAAGAACTCTACAGATTTAGAAATATTCATAGCAAAATTAGAAACTAATTTATATATATGTATGTGTATATATATACACACACACATACAAACCACAGTTTTAGCACATATTTTATGGCTTGCAATTACTATGTATATTTCTAAAAAAATATTTTTGGAAATGTCCATGAGCATTTGTAATCAAATAGATGATGGCTCAACAGCCATGCAAACTAATTAACGGATGCTAATGTATGTAGAGAGAGTTAGACTCATTTTAGTTTCCCTATATATGGCTTTTCTGCACCTTTTATTTGAACCTATAATTAGCATTATAATCATTTAATATATGTGTAAGAGACTTAAATTTTCTGTCTGTTCATATGTGGATTGAGCCCCTAATCTTAGCAGAATCGCAAAACTCACTATGCTGTTCATCGGACTCACCCAGGACAACTAACAAAATAATGATGATGGACAACACTCAGCCCAAAGTATCTACAACTGCAAGTAAGACAGTTCCATCCATATGCCCCATGATATCTAAGCCCAGTCTCAATCAGAAACAGGGTGGGAATCACCACCATAAAATCCTCACGTTTGAGGAATGAACAAAGGTAAGGGGAAATGCAGCTACGGACTATAGTAGACTTATTATTCTAACAATGGAAGAACTTGTATCATCAATTTAAAGGCAGTGTTCACCAGGGGTTCTGAATGGAGGGAGGGGGAAGAATAGATACAACATACAGGCATTTTGGGGGAGACATTGGAATTGTTCAGAATTACTTTGCAATGACAAATATAGGCTATTATTCACTTTGTCAAAACCTACAAAAATGTGTGGTGCAAACTGTAAACTATGATGTAAACTATTGACTCTTATTAGTAGCAGTGCTTCAATATGTGTTCATCAGTTGTAACTCATTTGCCACACTAAAGAAAGATGTTGTTAATAGGGGAAAGTGTGGGAGGGGGAGAGAGAGGAGTATAGAGAAAGCCCCCTATATTTTTAATTTATTATTTATGTAATCTAAATCTTCTTTAAACATAAAAAAATTTAAAAATGCACAAAGAGGACAGAAAGAAAAGACGAGATTAAATATTCAGCATCATTTTCATTTCAATTACCTGGAGCCCTCTCTCTTCTGCAGGATTCTAATGAGAGCATTTTTCACTTCTTTGTTCCTAAGACT